>JAHREE010000215.1:6016564-6080127 GCA_033628505.1 Tringa tobata
TTGTAAAATCTGCTATGAGCCGGTCGTTGGAGTGTTTTTCAAGGATATGTGGTTAGTATATACAGCAGATAGTCTCTGCAGTGTTGAAAACATTGGGTATAGAGTCATCAGGGAGATCCTGTGGGAAATTGGCTATTAAAAAAGGGGGATTTTATCCAGCCTGGGGGCCCAGGGAGACTCTGCTCCCAGCATAGAGTCCTTCGGATATAGAGAAAAGGAAGAATCCCCTTTGCAAAAGCCATCCAAGCCTAAATACCCAAGAAGGGAGGAGAGAGACGGAAAAGAAAGTATAGTCTGCCTTTCACAGGCAGGTGGGTCCTGGTGGCCCAGGCAGACCTGAAACACTGCCTGTGGCCACGTAGGCAGCCCGCAGTGAAGCCAGCAGTGGGGTCTGCTGCTGGAGCAGAGTCTGGGAACCAAGCCAGGGTCGACCTGGGGCACCTCGATCAGCACTGCCTCCCTTTCACCACTGTAAGGTTGTACAGATCGACCGACTGATACTGGAAAGAGCTCCGGAAGTGCTCAGGTAGGAGTGATTTATGACTGAGTACAATAGATCGGTGGTGTTGGCTTTGCAGCAGTACGGAGTCCAACGCCAGCGCTCGGCTCTAACCGTGCCATGCAGTTAGCCAAACCCTTGCTGTGTTTTCTTCTACTAATTGTGGTGGGGTGACCTTGTCCTTATGTGGGTAGGTAACACTCGGCCTTTGCTTTCATCTCATTCATAGCTGTGCAACAGGTACAGCATGTGGCCCGCCGTTATCAGCCTTGTTACAGCGCTGTTATCAAGGGAGAGCAGAAGCCTGCTGCAAGACCAAAGTATTTCGCAGGCTTCTGAGGAATGAAGACCTTGATTCCTCTGCTCTTACCCACGTCAAATTGTACCTTACTCTTCAGACAATCTTCTGGGTTTCAACAGGACGAGAAGATAATCTGAATAAGAGTGCTACTATTGGGTCTTAATGAATTTAAAACATGTCCTTCAAGAGCTACTTAACTTTTCATCCACTCTTTCATACAAAAGGGCATAAAGTAGACAAAAAACACAACACAAATGGGACGCGGGGGTTATTCTCTACCAGTCCTTGTGGACAGTGTTGCAGTGCTCAGCAGAGCTGCACACAGCTGCAAGGGACCCACACGTACCACCCCAGGCAGTGGCCTTCACTGCACCCTCTTGTTAACAAGTGCTCTGGACACAGCCTCAAACGTAGGGCGGCACAGTGGGAGAAACGCTCTGAGTTTGGATCTATCAGTACTAACCTATTGAAGCAAGGAGTATGGGAGGATTAATCAGAATAAGCAGCTTTGTGCTGTTAGACCATACTACAGTCATCCAGTCGCTGTTATTTTCGTGAATCCTTCCATCAGTGACAGTGAAACCCCTCAAATTGATTACTGTGGTAGGATAAAGCCTCGGATTTTTCTTCAATTATTTCTTTAACCTGAGAGCATTCTGCTCTAGTTTTCTTCCTTTTTCTGATCTGTTCGATGGAAACCTTTCAGACAATGCTGACTGGTATCTTGGCACGTAGGTCTGCCCTGTTCCATGAAGTTCTCTTTTCTGCAAACAGCCTCACCCCAAAACAGCTCCAACATTCAGTCCGTTTCCAACCCGCCAACCCTGCTGTGGGTTGGATCCACCTTGCCTGGTTTTAGGGCTTCAGTGAGAGTTCTGGCAATTTTAAGTGCCTGGCCCCAGGGGACACGTTTCTGCTTTCCTTCATTCCCAGTACGCTCACTGGAGAGTCCCAGGCTGCCTGCCAAGGTGTTCCCCTCTCTCTGCTGACCACAGAAATGTCTCTCGACCTCCTTTGCGTAAGCGGGGCACCTTCCTTGGGAGTTTGAGGAACCAACACAAAAGAGCTTCTCCCCCCGGCAGCATGCTGTTAGCGTGCTAGCCATGTCCACTGCTTTGCATCGTGGCCAGAGGGCACACCTGCAAAACAGGACACTGAGATCTCAAGCACTTCTCAGCCTGGGGGAGGCAAACCCACATCTCCTGAGACCATCCTCACCACCAGACGATGGCTGTCCTTGGTGGCAGCATTTGGCCTTTCCTGCTGAAGCCAAGAGTTGTGGGACCAGCAAGGGAGCCTGGGTACTTGCCTCCTGCCCATGGCTAGAGCAGCCAGCTGGAAGGGGTAGAAGTCAGATGCATGATCTGCCCCTTTTAAATGTGACCATTTTTATAATAAAAGCAGTTTCAGGAGCGGGCATCATAATCTCAGGATAATTCAGGTTGGAAGGGATCTCAGGAGGTCATCTAATCCAACCTCCTGCTCAAACCATGAGATGAATGCCCTAATCACAAGGCTTCAACGAAGCTTTTTCCTTCCTGCTTTCCCTGCTCTTATGCCTGTTTGCACAATGACTCAGTCTCAGTCGGCAGCTCGGTGTTCCCAGGTGAGATACCCATGGTGTTGATCTCTCATGCTCTGAGCACAGCGTAAAATTCCTCCTTCACAACTTCTGCTCCACTCAGCCAATGTTCAGGAGGAGGACACTACACCATCACTTCCCGTCTGACTTCTGAGGAGTCTCCAAAATGAACTCAGTTTGAGTTCAAGCACTCTGCACAGGTCAGGACTTTTACGACAGTTGAGAAGGGACAGACATCTGGACTGGAGGTGGGCATCCGGAGAGTTGTCAGACCAAGCATGGAGGTGACCAGTGAATTTAGCTGCCTGTAAAGTTATCCAGTCCAGAAGCCAGGCAGACAGGATTTCTGGCTGCAAGGCAGGTGGGTCTCGTAACCCAAGTCTCAACTTTGGGGACATCTCATTAGGTTGGATGCTGTTCAATGTGCATAAAGGCACAGCAGATTCAGACTCCTCTCTGCAGGTGGGTTCTGAGACTCCTTCGTGTATTTCACACACACCTACATTAACATTTGTGTTAACATTATTGTCAGTGTAAGTGTGTGTGTAATTAGATTAATAACTCCATTATTTTCTCTACTATAAGCATCAAGTTTCTTAAACATTTCCTGTGTGGAAGCTGCAGTATTTAAAAGATACTTGTGATAGGTTTTCCCGAGAAAACTAAAGAATAATGAAGGTGCAGGAGGGAAAATAACACCAGAAGCACCCAGGGAAAGTCACCGCAGTGGGTCGGCCTGTCCTGTGACTGAAAGCACTGGCAATAATGCTGACATTCTCCAGTGTGAAAGAAAAAAGACAATTAGGGAAACACTGATGATGTTAGGATTATTTTCACAAGGGAGGAGATGAATTCGAGGACATTTTCATGGTCAGTCACGCTTCATGATGATTCGTGATCAGTGCCTGGTTTGCAGTGTCCTTGGTGGAAGCAGAGCGGGCTGTCAGCTGGATTAATTTCTTGTTGTGGCTCTGGCTGCTGTGGACCTGTGACAGGAACATGTCAGCACCACTCTCCTTCCACCTTATGTCCTCCCTGCCACATCCCAGAGCAGAACCAGGGTCAGACATCACAGAGCAGTGGGAAGATGAGGTTCCTCAGCTGAAGCAGAGCATACAGTTTGGGTATTTAGGAAAGCAGGGCTGCAGAGTACATTCAGTGCACGTTTCTTTTGGTGATTTATCTACTATGCCATGATGCACAGACAGGTGAAAATTGCTCTGCCACAAAGCAAGCATTAAATCTTGTCTACACGCAGAGCTGTGCTAGCCTGACAGCACGGATGATGCTGAAAGCACACCGTCATTGTTATTTTGGAAAGAAAAAGAGGGGACACGGTATGAGGGTGGGAATCAGGAGTTGGGCTCTCATTCATGCTCTGTCATTGAATGGGCAGAAACCTGGCACAAATGACCCATCTCTAATTCACCCTCCAGATTTGAGGTATCTGACTGAGGCCCCAGCAAGGCACAAGGGGGCTTCTGGGTAGAAGTCCCCTGTGGGAGGGGGAGAGAGGGACATGTCCCTTCCAAAAAGTGACTCAGATCTCCTAGCACATACCTTTCTCAATCTCTGCCTTCGCTGAGAGTAGAAGGATCCTAGACGCCTGAAGCTAGAAGGAACAGCTTGGCCTTTGTCTTTTTTCCCCTGCCATAAAAGGAGCATAATGATGCTGACCTTTTTAAAGAGCTTCTAACATCAACAGATGTAAAAAATAAACTTGTAAGAGACTATTATTATTGTTATATGTCTTTGGACAGAGGGAGCAATGACGTTTCTATGACATTCCATAATCCACATGAAATGCTGCCATAATAAAGATAATGACATGTATGATCAACAGAGTATGCTTAGTTGTGGTATTTGGCAGTGATAATTTGGCTTACTTCTTTTCCTCTGTATTTTCTACAGGAAAAAAAAAAAAGAAAGAAAAAAATATTAGCAGACTTGCTACTCTTGCAACTCCTCCTGAATTCAAAACTCTGCTGAATTCAATGTATACAAAATTTTTTCAGGTTGTAGAGAAAATATGCAGGTTAATCTATTTTAGAAACAGGTGTTGGAAAATGGGATTGTTGATCTCTGTGGATGGCACTGTTATTACACTGGTAAGAAAGCTGACCACCCTGCAGGATCTGGGCATGAGAACCAGGCTCAGCAGTACGGGATGCTCATACTTGACTCCAGGTGTGATGTTTTGCCATCTGCCTTTAAAATGGAGTGGGGACTGCAAAGCTCTCCCAGAAATGATTAGGCCGGGCTCAGCTTTGTGTTGTGTCTCCTTCCCACGCACACACAGATCTTACACCAAGCACATACTGACAGAAGGGGCATAAGAAAGGACCTGAAATGTCAGATCAGTGGTCCACCCAGGCAGTATCCAATGTCTGAGGGCAACAGCAGGAGATGCTATTTAAGGTGAGCATACAGGTGTAGTCACCTTGCTGGTCCACTGCCACATTCAGGCCTGCAACCCTGTCTAGCCATTTTAGTATCTGTCTATGGACCTGTTCCCATGAGTTCATCAAAACCCTTTTGGACTCTGTGGACACTACCTCTCCAGTTCCTTATGGCAGCATGAGAAGTGAGTCCATGTATCCATGGCTACTAATAACATGATTCCATTTTTCATTCCTTTTGAAAGAGTCTATTGTTGGCTATCTTCACTCCCTCATTTTGCAGAGCAAGTTTAGCTAGGCTAAATCAAGTTATAAAGTGAACCATGATGTAACCAGATCTTGAGACACATTCAACTGACTCCACTAATGAGGCTGAATGTTGTACATGGCCACAGATTTTGTGGTTGGAGAAAAGGAACTACAATATGTGGATGTTATGAAAGGGAATAAAAATCTTTTTCTTGCTCCAAGCCTATTTGGCAGAAACTTCTTAGGAAATAGAAGACAGAGGGAGACTACTGGATTAACTAAATGTGAGATTTAATGTACATGTAACAGGCTCAGTAGTACTCAGTCATCATTGATATCTCACTGCCAGAAGGTATCAAAAGGGTTTTGAGGTTAAATTTTGCAAGAAATGCTCTCATGAAAATCAATGCCTTCAAAACTAAGACCAAAACTTGGATTTATTCCCTGGCCTAGTCACTGAGTCTTAGCCTACACCTAATCTAGGTTTGGATTTACGTACATGGGCCACCTCCAGCCATAGCGAGACTTGAAAAGAGGCAGCATACTACTCCATGGAATGAAACTTTCTGAAGGTTTGCCAAACAAGCACTTCACCACCAGACTTTCTGAAAGCCTTACTAAAATGGCAGCTATCACCCTCTCCGCTGGACAAAGAAAAATGAGGGTGGAATGAACCTTTCCTCTGCAGAAACATCAACAACATCTGCACTGGAGAATAAATTGGGCTGTGGGTTGTTCTTTGGTCCTGAGTCCAACTGAGGGCAAAACAACTCAAGCTTCTGAAACAGGGAGCCTATGTTAAGGGATCTGCTGTTAGCTGTCCCTGGCCCATACCATCCCCTGGGCTGGCCCTGGCCACTGTCTGGGACAATACTTGAGTCTCCACTAAAACCACTCCAGGGACTGTGCCAGCTGCGTGGGCAATCATATGCCAAAGCCCAGGCCTGTTCCCTGCTCCTATTCACTTTCCCAGAATAAACGTGGCATCTTTCCCGCCTTTTGGGAACATTTCTGCCACAAGGGATGGTTTGCATTGCACGAATGAGCTAAAACAGGGCAGAACAGGAGGGCAGCTTCAGTTCACTGCTCTGACTCAGGAAAAACGCTTGGCCCATAGCTCACCTCAGTGTCTGTCTGCTCATGGGAATGTTTGTGGGAAAAGGAGAAACAAAAGGATAATGGCACTTTTGTTTCTTCTTAAAGTCTTCTTCCTGCTGGGCTGTCAACTCAGCTGATAAAAATGTGCTTGCAGTCGCTCATCCCCAAAGCTGGAGGAACCCTGGGCACGAGCACAAGTGACCATCAGGTAGCGGCTGCTGCAGGGATGTTTGGGTCTGTGGGTGCTGCTCCATGTCCTAGAATTTCTGTCTGCAAAGCTGCTCTGGGAAATGCTGTCCTGCATGTGCTGGCTCCATTGTGCCCCAGCACTGTCGCTTTCTGCCTTTCCGGCTGAGACACCATAAATGTCTATAAGGTGATCCACAGAATCATAGAATGGTTAGAGTTGGAAGGAACCTTAAAGATCATCTAGTTCCAATGCCTCTGCCATGGGCAGGGACACCTTCCTCTAGACCAAAATGGTCAAAACCCCACCTAACCCGGCCTTGGGGCCTCCACAACTTCCCTGGGCAACCTGGGCCAGTGTCTCACCACCCTCACAGTAAAGAATTTCTTCCTAGTATCTAATCTCCCCTCTTTCAGTTTAAAACCATTCCCCTTTGTCCTATCACTACACTCCCTGTTATGGAGTCCCTCCTCTTCTCTCCTATAGGCCCCTTTCAGGTACTGGAAGGGGCTTTAAGGTCTCCCCAGAGCCTTCTCCAGGCTGAACAACCCCAGCTCTCTCAGCTTGCCCTCATAGGAGAAGCGCTTCAGCCCTCTGACCATCTTCATGGGCCTTCTCTGAACTCTTTCTAACAAGTCCATGTCCTTATGTTGGGGGCTCCACAGGAATTAAAGAAAGAAACCAACCTTTCTTTGGAAGGAAAGATAGTCAGTTGAAGCAACCTTTCATTTTTTTCTGCCTGTTTAAAGATCACAGTCCAAGACCTGCTGTCAGCAAATGAATCCTCTCTTCCTAGAAATGATCTAATAAATTGTTTCATCTTTCATTTTTATTGTGTCCCCCCAGAGTGCTTTCGCTATGGTCTCAATGGCTGGTAACTGGTTTCAGTGCAGTTCACATGAGTGCTAGTGGAGTCAGTGGCTATAAAGGCAGTAGCTTCCTGACCTCCCTCACCTCCCCGCCCCAGGATTTTCACTTACATTTAGAGCTGCTCCTCTGAGAGAAACTGAAGATTTGCTGTAGATTAGTACATGGAAAGAGATAAGTATGAGGCTGGAAAGATGTTATTAGCGACAGTCCTCAAGGGTTATTCCTGGGACTCCTTACGCTTGAGTCTTCTCGCTCTTCTCCCACTTGCCCCCACCCAAGCTGGGTGTCCTTGTCAGCTTTGTCCCTTGGGGACAACTGTCCTGACCTGTGCCACAGGACAGTGCCTGAATCATGCCCTGCCCTTTTACCTCCCAATGTGCCAGCACTGGGAGAACTGTGAGCTGGTGATGGCTGTGAACAGGCAAGTATGACCCAGGGGTGATTCAGGCTAAGTATTCCCTGAGCAAGCAGTAAAATAAAGACACAAAACCTTGCAGAATAATGCTGAACTGCAACTCATTCTCTGATTTTCCTTCAAACTGAATTATCTTCTGCCAATATGCCTACAAAAAAACTTACCATAGCTATGTTACTGTTATGGTAAAGTCACCCACGGTCTGTCATTCTGACCAGTTCTGCTCCATTATCTCCTCTTATTCCTCTCTCTCATCCCTTGCTTGCCCAAGTGTTTTTTGAGGAAAGAACAGGACTTTCTCCTCTGTTTCTCTTTCGTATAGTCAAATGAGATCCTGGTCCACAACTACACCTCCAGGACCCTGGAGTCAGAGTAGTTGCAGCGCACAGTGCCACCAGGAATATCAGCGGTGGGGGGGACGGCAGGGGAATTGGGTGGCAGCAAGTAACTGTTTGAACCAGGGTTTGTCTGCAGCATGTGGTTGCACACCAGGAGGCAGAGGGAATCTTTAACATCCTCCAAGCCTCAGATCTCAGGTCTTCACTACAGCTGAAAGTTTCTCCCTGAGAGTTTAAGCGGTCCCCGCTCAGTGCTGGTGAGACTGTGGGGCACCATTTACAGTTACCATTTACAGTTTCACCATTTACTGGCAAAATCCAGATGAGCTCAGAGATGTCCAGGCTCATAAGCAGAAGTGAAGCTTGCTTCCTTCAAGAAAGGAATGAAAATTAACCGCACAGCACCTCAAAATCAACATCCTTACCATTGTCCACATTCTCTCCAAAGGAAGCTTTTTTGAAACATGAAAGGATAGAAAATTTCTGCTGTTGGCGATTAACATGGTCAGAAACTCATCAGTGCTGGTACCAGAGTGATTGCAGACCTTCTTGCGTAGGGTTGGTGGGATAACGCCATCCTCTGCTGACGAACTGTATACTTATCACTACACTTATTGTCCCTTTTACCAGCCGTTCAGGCACAATCCTTAAGACCTTCACTATGAATACACAGGTGGGGATTTCCTTCCAACAGGAGATTTTTCTCCCGCCCTGCATCAAGTTCAAACATCATGGCACCTGCTGTGCCATGCCTCATGTCCCTTGCTTCCCACCACAGACCCTGCATCCCTGCTCCTCACTGCAAGCAGAGCCAGCCCCAGCAGCATCTTCATTGCCTTCTGCTTTTCCCTCTTCAGGCTTTCAGTGAGATCCATCCTGCACAGATATTTGGACAACCAGCTATGAAGGCATAGTCTTGGTGCAGAAGCATGTGTTTGACTTTAACCTTGAGTTCAAGACCTGTAAGCTGCATCATTTTAGCAACTTCTGAATGCTGGTTTGAACTGGGGCCTCTGGATCTGAGCCTAAGGGGTGCTGGAGACGGTCACCTTCATGACGACTGCATCAAGCTTTGAAACCTTCATTCCTGCCCTGAAAGAATGAATCAAATTAATCAGAGCTGATTATTCAGAGAAGCCAAGGTAAGTCAGAGTAACCATACACCGGTGGAGCTACCCATGGTGGATCTCTGGACAAACGTCAGCACCATCTTTCCACCCCTTTCCAGCTGCTGTCTGAGACCTTTTCTTTACAGAACATCTAAATTTCCCCTTGGTCTTGCAGCCAGAAGTGTGGGGGAGGTTCTGTGTCTGTGCAAGCCCCTTTATACGTCCAGGGGATCTCCCTGGAGCACGACTATACACACACGTGCAGTCAGGTGCAAAATTTGGGCTGTACATAGAAATTGCCACAGTGCAGGGGCCTTGTCATTGTGGAATCCTGTTTCCTACTCAAACATCATCAGGATCAGGGCCCATCAGGCGCAGGGGAGATTAGGATCTGGTTCTGTGTGGTATCGCTTGGAGGCCTGTGCCCAACTCCAATCCCATCTACCGTTGGGAGCTATGCACTCACCAAAGGGAAATGCTTGTCTTGGAATGAGCTCATGCTGCAGCGCTCCTGTTCTGCACGTGTCAGCAGTTTTGTGGACTCTCGTGTTTGCAGATGTATGAATTATCCCTTGGCAGATGGTTGGTTTCACCCTCCTCTATGCACGCATGTGTTTAAGGTGAGTGTAAAAGCATATGCATTGTTATAAGCTTTTCATTCATGTTCTTATTCGTTTACGTGGGTAAGAAAAGAGGTTTCTATGTATGCGTGTTGTCAGCCCCAACAAATCATTCTGCTGGGCAGAGCAATGAAAGGGGCTAGGTGATCTTCTGAGGTTCCTCCAGCCCTCTAATTCTTTGAAAAGACCAGGGCCAAAGCTGATCTCATAGTAGGTTAAATAATCACAGTGTTTCTATTATGTAAACCTCTTATTGCGCAAATTAGACAACTATTGATATATTTTTTTTCATATTCCATATAAAGGAAGCACAAATATGATCTACTGTCATACATGGATGGCTGTAGGTATAGGAAAACACAATCAACAAGTTGAAATCCTACCACTTATTCTTAATTCTGCCGCTGTGTATGGCCTGAGCAAGGATAATTCACTTGTTTTACTTACCACAGGCTACAAACATTTTTTTAATATTTATTTATGTATTTATTGGTGTGCACGGGGTGTAGCCACTATAAATCAGAGCTGCTCAAATCCAGAGCCTGGATTTGCCTCCTGCTTTGGCTGCAGCCTGGCTTCATGCCAGCTGAGCGTGCACAGATTCCTTGCTCCTCTGTTGTCCCCAGGGGGTGTGTGGGAACCAAGGCTTGTTCCATACACGCAGGACACACTGCCCCACTCCTGGCTGGCATCCCCTGCCTGCGGACAGGTAGGATTCACGGGGGCAGGACACCCTGGCAATGGCATGAAGCAGCAGGGATGAGGCACTGCACTAGGTCATGGTGTTGTGTCCATTTGCCACCCCTGGGCCGTTAGCCCCCGTTGGCCCCCGAGGAACCCACCGGGTGCATGTGGGGTGCCCGGCTGCACCCCAGCTGTGCGCAGGCAGACCACGGAGCACACACCCAGGAGTGTCTCCCTGAGCCTATTAAACCATTTAGCAGGAGAAAAGAAAAGCCTTTAAAACATGATGCACTAATGACAGATTAATCCACCCAAGAGAACAGTCATAAAGTAAAATGGCATATAAAATAAAACACATCCTTAAGTACAATTGACGTATTAAGTAATAAGGATTGAAACACAGGATGAAATTTTTTCCTGTGTGCAGGGCCAGCGAGTGGCCCCTCGTCCCACGCTGGCAGCAGCAAGCAGGCCAGAAGGAGGTTTTGCCCTGGTCCTTGGGATGAAGCTCTTCACCCTCCAGGAGTCCCTCGGGACAGTGGTGACCATCTTCTTGTCACTGAGCTGTGAAGCAGCACCAGCTCTGCTAAAAATGCTGTTTGCAGCGACATGGGCAGATCTGTGGTGGGGATCACATTCTGGGATCACCCTAGAATGGCCAGAGCAGCACATTCTGCCAGGGTCCAGCCTGTGAAGCCCGTTCACCTGTGACTGAGAAGCTCCCAAACTCATTTGCTCGCCAACCTTTGCTCACCAACAGCATCGCTCGAGCTGTCTCAAGCAGGCAGCACCTCCCCTGAGCAGCACTGCTCCCCACAGACCTTACCCATGGGTAGGGATGTCCCCACGCTTGGTGCCCTGCCAACACCAAGCAAAACCGTTACACCCAGCACTGGAAGAGCAGCTTTTGGGATCTCCCCTTGCCCTGGCCCTTTGACTGTACCAGTCATGCTTCATGGGGCAAAGACCAAGCAGGTGAAAGACCCTCTCTCTTGTCTTTTCCTTTTTTTTGAGACAGGGAAGGAGGGGAGAGACCGAGGGCTCCTGCTTCTACCCCACAAACAACTTGAAAAAGCTGCAGCTTGAGAGGAGAGGGAGGGAGAAACAGACCAGTGAAGAATTTATGAATGCAAAAATCTCTGGCTGTTAGTAGGGTGTTCTCATATAAACATATATTAATGAACACATAGTACCTGTCAATATACCAGCTAATAACACGTGCAGTTCTTTGCATTTATAAATGGATGTAGCTTGCAGCTGTGAGAAATGAAGAGGCTCTGGGCCTCTGTAGTGGTCATGCAGCTGAAGCCTCTTAAGGGGACCACGGTGCAGGAAAGGTGGTCATGTAGTTGTAGTGACCAAGAAAAGCAGCTCTCTCCTAGACAGATACCCCAGTCCTGCATAAGTACCACTATTTCACACAAGCACATTATCAGCTGCATTCCTCTAATGTCTTTGCTGCATTTCTCAGTCTCCCGGGAAGTCTGGCATTGCAGAAAAGCAAACCTGACCATTTTTTCTTGTTTGTAGCTCAAATCAAGTTCTCCCTTGGCTTTTCTTTCCTTGTTTTGCTCAATTAAACAGTGAAAAGAAACTGCAAAGATTCAGGACTCCATCACTAAATCTCAGTCACCAAAAATTTAATTGCTAATTTCAGGCCAGCTACAAGAAAGGCTCCTTTTCTCATCGGTATCCACATGAGTCCACCAACATGCCAGTACCGAGCCAGGGTACTGGGTGGCAGAATCTGCCCCTTGGATTTTGTGTTAGTGGTGATGATGCATTTGGCAGTGAGAACCCCGTTGAGTCTTGGGAAGCTAAGCCAAGTGTGCTGGAAAGGTGTTAGCAGATGACACCACTTGTAAATGTAAACCCAAGCAAACAGCCCGGTGAAGTCACTGAGACCTCTTCAGAGTGAACGCTCCTGAAACCCTACAGCGCTATTTTTAGAGCTGTATCCTAGATAAGAGCTCTGTGTGTTTGACTGGGTTTTGTTATAGACATGTATTTACCCTACCCTAAGACAATTCTATTTCACTTTTTTTTTTTTTCTGACAGTCTTCAGGCAAGTAGGCAAAAGATCAAAAAGGCTACGCCTTGCAAAATACAATAAATTTGACTCTTTTTTTCTTTTGATCTTAAAAGATGTCTATCCTGGGTTTTAAGTGCCTTGGAAAATATTAAGAATGCAGGGTGGGATTTTCAGAAGTTCTCTGTATTGCCTGTCAAGTTGCAAACAATGACATCTACTTGTGTCTTTTTGCCTTCTGCTTGTGATTCCTTATGTCTCATTCGATTTCAGAAGCAGACAGTGATGACCCAGCTCATTGTCAACACCGTTCCCATATGCCTTTCCCTTCTGCATCATTCCTGCTGGAGGAATTCAGTGCCTTTCAGTGGACACCGGTGAAACGAGCCCATCTGGGCTACCCTGGTGTTGCTCTTGAGAGGCTGGTGGTTTCCCATGGCCATCTGATAAAACCGCCTGCCAAGAAGGAGGCCCTTAACGATGGGCTTGGCACGCTTGCCGGGGATCTGGGAGTCATCACCAGCCCTCTGCCCACACGCTGCTGGCAGCACCACGCTGTGCTCCAGTCTGGGCCTGCTCGGCTGACACTCAGCTGGTCAACACGCAGCTCCCTGCAAATAAACCTCTGCCCAAACCTTGCGCACTGGGCAAGAGGCTCCACTGGGAACAGAGGTTCCCCTGGCTTCCCCCGTCCTGCAGTCTCTGACCATCCCCACCTCATCATCTCCTGGCTTCTCAGTCATAACCCACAGGCAGCAAAAATGGGCTAACAGAAGGACTTTTCAGGCTGAACACAATGGGGAGAGTAGGATGTCCCCAGGAGAGGGAAGTCCTTTGAGCATACTGGACGGGAATGCCGAGGTGACCAGATCTGGCTGTGAGGGCAACAACAGCAGCTTCGGTGACAACTGTTAGACCCCAGATAAATTGCTCCAAAAATCTCCAGACCTCATAAGAGTGCTGAGATAGGGAACACGGTAAACTTCACTTGACAAAAAACAGGCATTCAGCAAGGAATCCTCATGCCTCCCTCCATCCCTTCGTTTTCATGGTGTCCTACGTCCTGGCTCTACATCACCTCCTTTGCCCAAAATTATGGGCTCTATAGCAGGCTAGAGGGCAGAAAAAGGGGCTTACCAGGTGTGGATGCAGAAATGAATGGGTGCTGCTGCACACAACCCCCTCTTTTGAGTGGAAATTTTAATTGATGGACCCTTATTTGATTGATTGCCTTGACAGGGGGGAGAAGCAAGGCAGAATGCAAGTTATGAATCAGCTGGCAGGTCTGTGAATGCAGAAAGGGTGGGATACGGTGAGTCACCATCACAACCTATTTCTCAGCTCTTCCGTAATCAATCTTTTTGTCTCTTGCAGGCTTGACAATGACTCATTCTTTGACATGCCTTTATAGAGCTGCTTCGTGCGTTGCCTGCCAGCCTCCCTGGTGCTGTTGGGTTTACCTGCAGCGCAGTGCCAGCAGAGGTTAAGAAATGCTACACCTGATTGCCGCGGGAAGACTTCAAGAAACAGCACACACCGCTCTGGTGATAATGCAGGTAGGGAGCACAGAGGCTCCAAGGTGCAAGGGGACGTGCTTGGTGCAACTCTAACGAGTTTCTAAAAATACTCATAAAGCATCCTCTCCTTGAGCACGGCAGAGAGGAAGATGATGAGTGCTGTATCCCCCATGCCCTGCGGACCAAGAGGCTCTGCCTCCCTCTCTGCGTGCTCTTGCTGGCCACCCCTGGGTATCCTGCAGCCCCTGCAGCTGGTGGCTCCTGCCTGCTGTGGGTCTTGCCATCCTCCCCGGTTTCTGGCTGGGCTCTGCCCAGGTGCTGCCATGCAGGCTGGTGCTTCAGGCAGTGCCTGGCATTGATTCAGTCTGGTCTGCACTGTTGGTCACTGCTTCCTTTGACCCGTCCTTAAAGAAGACTGCTTAGCATTGGCAGTGGTGCTAAGCAGGTCTGAGACTGAAAACAGCCCTTACTGTAACATGAATTGGCAAAATGGCACATCCGGTCCAGATTTCTTCGGACTGGGCTTTTCATCAGTTGAGGCAAAACTGAACTCTGCATCCCCATGGATGAAGTCTCAGGGTTTGGCTGCTCTGGCCAAGGCATGGGAAAGCACAGTGATGGTCCAGGCCAAGGAGAGCCACAGGGCTCACATATCCCTGCCCACTGGCTCAGTTTCCAAGAGCCTTGATACAAGCTTAGGAGGACCATAGCTGTGTGTATGCAACTTCCCTGAAGTCTACTGCCCCCCCTTGCCACTCCCCAAGCTAGCTCTGGGACAGCCTGGTCTTAAACTCAACTTCCATCCACCCCACAGTGACTGTTCTCATGGTTGATCACATCTCTATGGTGTTCAGACAGCAATCTGCTTCTCCATTTCTTCCTGCTTTCCTTCATTTTCACCATCTTTCTGCCATGAGTGACAGACCTGCCCAAAAGCTGTTTATCTAACTCTTACTTTTATACCCAGGCTGAGATCAGAAAATGAAAAGTGACATCATCCTGTTGATCAGATCTTCTCTGCAAGTGCCATACACAGGCCAAAATAAATGTTTACCTTGGTTTTCCTCTGGGTAATGTGGCAAAGCCAACGCAGCAAAGCCAGAGTAAGATGAATTACCTTGTCATATATACCTCCTGCAGAATTACTTATTTATTTGTCACTGGAGACAGAGAGAGGCCCTTTTGAAATGGGAGGGTGCTCTAACCCGTTTGCAGAAATGGCTAAAGGAAAAAATGCTTTTTTAACTACTTGCAAATTTGCAAGATTGACTTGGTTAAAGGAGTGTCCTTGTCTGCACTGATGATGGTCATCATCGTATTTCTCTAATGCAGTCTGGATTTTGTTGCCATTCCCACTGCAGACATTCATAAGGATATTAAGTATTTCCCATCTGAATTCTCATCCTCTGCAGAGGGACTTCTCTCTCCAGCCCAGCAGCTCCCAATTTGACATAAATGGCTGCCATCCTCTTTTTAACCAGTTCTTTTTCACCCTATTATAGTTAATGTTATCCCATTTGTTACAATAATGAAGACCCTATTGAAGTTCAAGTAGACTAGATCTGTCACAGTTCCCTAAGGTATCATTAGTCTAGAAAGACAGCATGTTATTTCTACACTCTTCATCTTTAGATAAATCTCTATAGCATCTTTTCATTTCCATTTACCCACATGCCTTTAATTAGTTTTTCAGTCACACTTTTTTCAAAAGCCTATTTACTTTTGTGGTCAGACTAATGGCTCAAGTTTCCCAGATGGCTTTTTGTCCACCCTTCAAAATAAGCACTACGATTGCAACTCTCCATCCAGAATGTATCAAGCTGGATTTGGTAGCCCAAGTCCTCACTGCAACTGCAATTTCACCTAGCAGTTCTTTAATACTGCCAGAAAAATGTTATCAGCTCCCTTCGGTTTGTACACAGCAAATCCCTTTGGATTTTGCTCCCACCACAACTGCTATAATTTCCATTTACATAGAGAGTCTCTCGTTAGACAAGTTGTCTTTGCCCACAGGTTTTATGCTGGTGTCCTAATGAGAAGCTCAAGCAAGGTACTCATTTAGTTTTGGAGCCAAGCCTATATTATCTTTCATCTCTACTGCTTTTCACTGCAAAGCAGAACCATTTCCTCTTCCTTGTTCTCTTTTTATTTATAGAGTGAAGAAGTCTGCTATTTGTTTCAATCAATTTTACAAGGCTGAAATCAGTTGGATTTTGGCACTTGTCCAGACACCATTTTCCTTGCTGATCCATCCTTTCTTCCATGCTTTGTAGGTTTACTGCTAACTCCTAACCCCACGTATCTCATCTAGTCTAGCATTATGCTTGACAGGTCTGTGATTTACTCTGGCCACCTGTTAAAACTGGCTGTCAAAAACCAGTCGCAGAACAATATATGTGGCAAGTCAGCATGCTTTGCTGCTCTCTGAGGACAACCAGAATAGCAATTCTTGGTTAGCAGCGCCCACCTGTATAGACCTTCCTTTTACCTTTGCACATAAGTCCTGGAGTTTTGATATCTTTTTGTTCTTCCTTCCATCTGCAGATCACTTGCTGTCTCCACCATTTCTTTCTCTCTGCTTTGCTGCTGTTAGCTACTTCATGTCTTTTCCTCTTTTACAGCTTAGTGTCTTTCTCTTCCTTGCCTTTAGTATTCACAGGTACATGCCAAACAGATGGATCTGGACAAGAAGGGTAGATGCAGCACCACCACATGGAAAAATCTATCATCTTGTGTGGAAGTTATGGTTACAATGAATGACAACCATTGAAGTAGATTTAGAAATGGACCGAGGAAGCGAAACAATGAAGATGAAAATCACATCTTCAGATTCTTCTCCCAGTTCTGTCCTTGTCTCCAAGTCTCCGTGGATCCAAAAGATCCTTGGGTCTTCTCTTCCACTGACTTTATCAAGCAGCATTAGTATCAAAATAGTTTTTGCCTGTTTAAGCATAATATGCAGACAGCAGATTCTGTATCTAGCCAGCTTTGTTGTTTTCTGTCTTTCTAGGGTCACTTCTAAGACTGGCTCAGTAATTGTAATCAATTTTTTCCAAAATGAGATAGTTCTCCCTTTTATTCTTTGTGTTTACTTATACTAATGGTTATGATGTTGGCATAATCAATACAAGAAAAGTCTATTAAAGCTCCATTATACTATACAAAAAGCATTTCCAGAGCATAAATGTGCCTTCTATGTAATGGTGGAAACAGTCTGGTGCAGAGTGATTCCTACCAGGGAAGAACCAGAATTCAACACTTCTTTTTGTCCAACAGCAAGAACAGAGCAAAGACATGAAAGGGAATCCCAGAACTTTATGGCAAGTAGTTGCCTTTAATTAGAGAGTGTCACCACCAGGCCTATGAGAATGCAAGACCGTTACAGATCCACTTATGACAAAAGTTAGTAAGCATCAGTCCTGCTGACCTCCTACTGACTTCAGTGCGCAGACGATACATCAGTTTATTGAGGCAGATACCATCTCACTAAGACAACGATCACACCTCAAAACATTGAGGCAAGATTGCAAAGAAAGAGCTTCATTTGGGGTAAAGGTATTTTTGATGGGGGATGGTGGGCACCCGACAGGCATGAGTGGGAGGCTGTTCTAGGTAAAAAGGTGAGTGGGAATGATGGTGCCAAGTCAGCAGTGAGACACAAAGCCAAGGGAGTGGTTAAAGGAAACACGGGCAACAGGTGAGTGTGAGGAAACAGGATCAGGCGGGATTGTGTGCCAGTGCTGATCCCATTGACAAGGACTGACAGTTGCCTCAGAATGTGGTATTTGAGTGACAGCTTAAATTCAGCCTTGAAAAGAAACAGAACAAAAAGCCAGTTCTGAAACACCTGGTTTCCTATTTTCCTAAACAGAACCTGGTTATATTGATGAAATGAAGAGCTCGCAGCATCAAGGATGCATGAAGAGATGTATAAAAGCTGCAGATGGCCCGTCCACTTCCACTTACCTCTTGCCCTTGGGAATTGTGGGCCAGCTTTGCACAGTGTGAAAGGTGCAGGTGGACAATTAAGGAGAGTTTCAAAAGCAGCCATCTATCTTCAGTAGGCTGCTAGGAGAGGACAGTATTCAGCAATTTATTTCCTTAGCTCCCTAAATAACTAGGAAATGGCTTCAGTATTTCATTTTAGACACTCACAATTGAAAAAAAAATATCCTTAAGATTTATTTCATTGGCAAATGAGGAGTTTTGGTGTTTTGAAATAATATCCCCGCAGTGTCTGCTGAGAAGCTTCTGCGAGGTCCTACTCCCAAGCTGTAAAACTGAATTAAACATTCTTTCCCAGCTGTCCCTCAATAAAAGTACTCAGGGTACTTTTCTTCTGCAAAGAGGCTCTTTCTCTTTGAAAGGCCAGTGAGCACTGAGTAATTAGTGCAAACTTTGACTGGTGAGGTCTTTGGGGTGAATTCAGGAGGGCACCGTGGGTTGGTATATTGCAAGACAAAACCCCATCAGTTTCAGCAAATTTAATGATAGACATCAGGACAACAATGCTTCTTAGTGAATAACGAATGATTTACATAAATGTCCTTGGCACTACCTCTGCACTCAATGACTAAACGGCAAAGGCAGGTGAGCTCCCTGTTGGATGTGGTGGTCAAGGAATAGAAGTCAGCAGTTCTGTATTGCCTGATGACATGGGCAAACTCCAGTTACCTGGTCTTACCTTAACAGCCGTACCAGATGGATGATATCTGAGCTCTTCTAAGTTGTGTCTGTGAGGATTTTCCCAGATGACCTGCAAAAGACTTACGGGAAATCTGCAGTAGAGCAGGAGTTGAACCAAACACCCTCCCCACTCTACCTGCCTGCCCCACGGACCCATCTCTTTGTGTGGATGTATGAACACACTGCTGTGATTCCCAGAGAGGCTAAACGGCATAGCCTGTGGAGATGCTGTGCATCTAAAAGCAGTTCTAATCTATGCATCTTTCTCCTGTAATCACAAGGCCTGAAGCAACACAATGCCCACAAAAAGTGCTTTATTTGCATCGCTATATGAATACAACCTATGGCAGATATTCAATTCCTGTAATCTGCCAGAAACATCAACACCTTGAAGGCAAGCTCAGATAGGAAATGGGTCATTGACTCACCCTTCTGGCTTGATAATAATAATACTTAGCACTTATTTAATTCTTTACACACATTAAACAATAAATCAATCCTCACTACGTGACTGTAAAACAGACATCCCAGTTTTGCAGATGAGAAGCTCAAGAAGAGGATCTCAGTGCTTTGCCCAGTGAAGCTGCTGACGGTTCTGCAATTAGCATCCCTTTTTCCCTGGTCCCAAGTGACTTTGGGGGCTTAGAGAAGTCTCAAAATCATTAGTTAGTAGAGCTAGCTGGTGCTCACACTGGGAGAAAGCCAGTCCACAGTAATGGCTAGTACTGACATTGCATTTATGGTAGGCATAAATAATCTACACTCTTAATAAAGTCACCTGGCATTGTAAATTCACTGACCATTTTCCACAGCGGGGAAGCAGGGGCAGAATGGTTAAATGAATTATGCCATATCCTAGAGAAACTTAATATCTAAACCAGGAGAGCTCACAGCCTTTTCCCTTCTTCTGGCAACCGAATTGTGAAAGAAACCCCCACCCACTCCAGGTTCTTCTTTAAAAAATGCAATCTCCTGAAGCATTTGCTTGAGCCTGTTTCACAGCAGTTTATATAAGGGGTGACCTCTGCTAGAGGCTGATGTACCACACACAAATCTCCTCTAGACTGGAGAGAGCAGAGTGCGTGCATGTGTAGTTTGTACGTATGCCGAGCTCGTATGTAGGGTGTCTCCAGCCAGACATCAGCACCACTGTCACAAAGCACCAGAAGGCCCCTCGTTCTGGCTGTGCCATGCCCTGGGGCTCAGCTGTCTCATCCCACTGTGGTTGGTGCTCCTCTGAGGCTTTCTTGGGCACAACAGCCAGCTCAGGGCTCTCTGTTCTGGCTTTGGAGGAGATGCTGCCTATTTCCCATGTGTCCTCTGGGATAACCTCACCCAACCAAGGACCCCCACGGCTGCTTGTGGCAATTGTTTTGTACCACCCGAAAAGGCAGCATCTTCCCCACAGAGAAGCAGCAGTCCCACAGACCCCAGCTCTCCTGGAGCTTCTTTTGTTTTGACTCTCTGCACAGTGACCCTGTTTTTGGGTTCTGGCAAGCCAGGCACCGTTGTTCCCGGTTGTAGTTGCGCAAAACATCAGTAGATGACAAACGAAAGAAGGCCTTTCGCTGGAAGAGGCATATTTATTTTTTTTGCCATGAAGGTAAAACACTCATTGCTGCTCATAGCAACTGCTCAGAAGTGAGAAATAAATGTTCAGAGAGCAGCTTCCTACACTTGTCCCTCTGAAATGAGGCTGTCCCTGCCTTGAATTCCCAGGCCTACCTTGGGCTCCTTAATATCCCCTATCTACACACAAATGGATCTCTATATTCCCATTAGCTCTCCACATGATTAAGTCTGTTTCAGGTAGAGTTCATCTAATGTACGGCGTACTTGTATTTACTTCCAAAATGACAACTTCCATTTCCTAATTCTTGAGCATTCGCACATTTATTCTCCATTTGTCTGCCTTCTGATCACTCCTCCTTGTCTTGCTACAGCTGTTTCCTGTGAGTTTGACAGGTTTTCCACCAGCTTGTTGGACTGGGGATAATTGTACTAGGTGGTTTCATGTCAAAGCCTGTATTTCACAGCAACGTGCTTAAACAGCAGATACCACTTAGCAAAAATAGATCTGCTATGCAGGATCTCCTGATTAAGTGCGTAACTTCTTTAATCAAAGGATAGAAGTTTCTAGCACTACTTTGTTTCAGGGACTCCATCTTCTTGCATGTCTAGCACGGGCACTCTCATTCAACTGATCTGTGATTTTGAGAATGGGACCTTTCCTCAACACTTCTGTTTGGTGTTCTTTCAGGGTTAGGATAAAGCATCTAGGACCTTTCCTGTCCTCACATGATTTTCATGCATGTTTTTTATAAGTCTTTTCCAATGACTTGAGAAATCTCCAAGACCAATCTTAGTGCCTTTCAATAAATTGTCATCTAGCCTTGAGAAGAACCTCTCCTCAAATTCATAAGAGAGCTGCAAACTTACCAGCATGAATTTTATTTCCTTCTAGCTTTTGGGATCCCACTTGTCAGAAGACTGTCCATGATTTCATCTGGATGTGGTGATGTCCTCTGCTTAGGAAAATCCCGTTGCTTCATTAGAGGTTAACATGTGGAGTCCTAGAAAGAGACTTTATCCATCCCATTCCCATCTCATTAGTTTTAGGGAGATTCAGTTCTTCTGTCCCAGTCCAGTGTCAGGGCACTGCATGGGCTCCCAGCTCTGTGGGGCTGGGACCACGGGTCCTCCCCATGGTGGTCCATCAGGGAGGTCCATGTGACCTGTCAGCCAGGACACATCCCACATTCAGCTAGAAGCAAAGCACTGGGGCAGCCCCAGGATCAGCCACTGGGCACCTACCTGGGGACAAGGACAGTGGGGTGGTGGCTCTGCCAGCCAGATAAGAAGCTATGACCTCAGGTGTCCTCTTCTTGCACTGCTTAACACCCTATGCTCATGAGCTCTATTTGCATGTGGCATTCAGCATTTCTCACGTTAGTCCTCTGTCAGATGAGAATCATTGGTAGCATTCTCCACCTGATATGATGAAAACCACAAGGCAATGCTGCAAATGCAGTTACTGACAGAAATCTGATTGGTTTTTGCCTGCTTTCCCTCTTCCAGCCATTGCTTGACTATATGCAAACAAGTATGGGTTAAGCTTTCTCTTCTTCTAGTGATGTGCTTTAGGTTTCCTGTTTTTCCATCTGCTTTCCTTCCCTCCAGAAACAACTCAGAGCCAAGGACTGTGCAGAATTTATAACATTTGGGGCCAAATTCAGGCTAAGAAGCAGAGCAGAACCTGCTGATGTGTTCCACCGGGCTCTCCCCACAAGCTTTAACTTTGCCTTGCCTTAATTTTTTTCCATGGTTATATTGAAATGGTCATCATTCTGCCATTGTACCATGGCTGGTTTCTTCACGACCTAATCTATGCTGGGTCCATCCCTTTTTATCAAGAACATGTTGGTCTAAGAGTGCTGTGACTATGCATCCACAACACAGACCGGTCGCCTGCAAGAAGGAACTCCATTTTCTCCCAGCCTGACATTCACTGTTTCATTTGTAGATGAAATAGGTGCAGCCTAGGAAGGTTTTTGCCTTCCCCCAGGCCAGACACAGTCCTATCACACCCCAGGCTGAAGAGCAGCCTGACACCTTGAGAGCTCAAGAGGAAGAAATGACCGAATCATGGCTTTAGTCTCCTAGAGAAGCTCATAGAGAGCCATGGGAGGGGTGGAACACACACCCTCAGAGCAGTCTCATAGCTCCTTCAGGGAGCACAGCATGCTCCTTTATCTGCAGACAGCCAGGACAGCATCCTACCCCACAGCAGGTCCATGATACGGCTTTCCCAACAGAAATGCAGCACTCCTATCCTGAGTTGCAGAGGAGGCTTGGTGCAACTATTCAGTCTTCTACTTTCAACAGCAGACTGCCCGAGATAACCACAATCTCTCCATGACCAGGGTTGCCAGAGTAGTAACAGGCAAGTCCTGCACTTGCTTATGGCAAAAGGGAGGGGAGAGAGGGATGGACAGGTATCACAACACAAGTGACATGTGGATTCACCACGTTGTATCACAGAAGTTTAAAACAAGGTCCTTTCTGCTACCTGTTCTACTATGAGCAGTAAAACTCCTTTGTTTTGCTGAGGAGGGAATCTCCATTGCCATTTCAATATGCTGCAGTGAACTATATTAATGTACAATTAATTATAGAGATTAATCATCAGGCAGTGTTATCAGATGAACACCATGACATACACGAGCATATGCTAACCCCTGGTTCATGCTTTGGCAGGCTGAGGAAATGACTCTTGCATGGCTGAGCCAAGATCTCAGGCTGGGTGGCCTGTATCTTTGGGTGACCTTGATTTTTTGCGCATGTTGCACCCACTTGGTTTCAAACACATGAAGTATCTCAGCAGTCCTAAAAAGTATGTCATCACATACAGCGTTTCCTTCCAAACAAAGCCCCGTTATGAATAAAGTGCTGTTACAGCCAGCATCAGCGAGCGCCCAGCTCTGTTGCTGCACCTCTCATATACACATATTTGGAAAAGAGATTTTGGAGCATAAGGCTGTGGTTGGACAACTGACACAACACGACACACAGTGATTTGCTAAGTTGGAAGATCTCATACAGGTAGATCAAAGTGAACCCTGAACAGGGGACACTTAACAATCCAGGACCATCCAGCACATCTGGCTGTCTCAGACAAACTCTGCTGGTTTTTCTGGCTTCAGACAGAAGTCTTTCCTTCAGACAGAAACATTATTCCTCTTTGCTGGATCTGAGTTATACATGGGCAAGTCATCAGCCATTTTGGGCCAAGATCAGCAAAGGGGACATGCCATTTCTGCGCCTGTGTCCTAAGGAGTTGTCTTAACCGTAACCTTGTTTCACTGAGTTCATAAGATTATCAGGATCAAATTGTCCAAAATGCTGAAAGAGACCTCTTTTGCTCCCATGTGAAGAACACACCTGCATTCCTAAGAATGTCCACGTGTGCCAGATCAAGGATCCATTTATCTCAGGATCTTTTCCCTTCCTGGCAAAAAAAGAGATGCCAGGGAAGAGTATAAAAGGACAGGCTTATAATACTGCTGCTCCAGGATGTTCTTCCAGCCTTCATGGATATCCTGGAGCAGAGGTTGCGGTTTTGTGTTTAATAACTATCAATGGATATTTCTTCCATGAATTTGAGCTCATGTAAACATTTAGCACCTACCAGCCCTGGCGGCATTGGGTCCCACACCTTCACCTCCTCCCTGGGAGCACAACCGCCTCCTTTCCTTTGTGCTGACCTTGCCATCTGCGAGTTTCATTTGGCATCCCCCAGTTCTATTACTGGAAGATGCAGTGATCCCCTAGGTGCTTTCTTCCTGCTACTCATGATTTTGCGGACTTGTACCGTAACCTCCTTCACTCATCTCTCTTCCCAGTCTATTCCACCCCCTGGACAGGAGCCATTCCTTACCTTTGATCAGCCCTGTGGTCCTTTCTGTACTTTTCCAGTACCATTATCCACACAAAAACATTAGAAAAACCGTACAGATGAAAAAGCAAGCCCAGCTATGGACAACCACCCAGAGGGAGAGGAGCAAACAGACCCGTCACGCTCCTCATACTGAGGGACAATCACATGCTTGGCTCCTGATCCTCTCCCCTACTCATCCAGACTCATATTTCACTCCTCAGCAGAGCACTGCCATGGCCTCTTTTGCCCTGTGTCCTCACCCGTGAGATGCACGTCATCAGCTTGGTCCGTGTCCTGCCAGGAAGGCACATCAGGCGTCCCGTCACTGTGGGAAGGCCAGAGGCCAATTCTCAGTGCCGCAGATGCAAGAGGGTGCCCAACCTCATTCTCCAAATAGCGACACAAGGAGGGGCACCCCCATGCTGTGGGTCTCACTCTGTCAGGACTGGCACTGTCCAGGACAACCTCCCTGGTGCTGCAGTAGCTCTGGCTGCTGAACAGGCTGCCACCAGCACCAGGGACCTTGGTGTTCCCACCTCTCCCAGCCCCAGACCAACCGCAGGAGGTCCCAGGCAGTTTCTTCTCAGGCACTGGCCTGAGATTTACCGAAAGATTAAAAAATCCAAAATAATTTAAATGAGGTGTTTTGGACAATGCAGTGATAAAGTTTTCAGAGGGAAGAACTGAGGCTGGTCAACCTAAAGGTGCAGATGAAGAAAACCCAAAGGACAATAGGTTGGCCAGCAGAATTCAGTGCCCACTGATAGAAAGTGGCACGCATAGAAACTTCAGCTCTAACTATACACAGGATCTGCATTACTGCAAAGAAAACTTGAACTCGTTGCTGATAGCCCTCTGAAAGCTTTAACTCTGTGTTTGATATGCATGCAGTAATAGCCACTGGTGGTGAACGGACTGTGTAGCACCAGGAAGCTTTCCCATGAAGATGACAGGAACGAACACAGGTATGAAATGGTAAATGGCACTGGAAAACAGAGCGAGGTTTCTAAATGGATGATCCTGCAGAGGAGATGGATTGAGAGCAAGTATTGAGCGAGTATTGTCAAGAGGTGAGAACGAAGGGCTACCTGGAGAAATCATGGCACAGGAGGTTCAGACCAAACAAAAGCACGTTATTACCCATTGATTAATTGCATGGTGGAATTCATTACCATAGGCTTTTGCAGACCCCAAAGCGGGGTTCAACGCAGGGATTTAAAATTTGCAGATCCTATGTGGCCGAGGGACAAATTAGTGGGAGACAGATCCACTCATCCTACTGGGCCATTTGTCTCAAACTCTGGAACAGACTGCTTGTACCCAAGATGTCCCGTATACGGTCTCTGGACCGTAAACTCTTCACCTGAGAATTCACTCGTGGCTAGAAGGCTCTCAGCTCCGACAGCCAAAGGCAGCTCTTACCCTCCTATGAGGCACTTTGCTCTCAACGAAGCAGCATTTTAATGAATGCTTTACTAGCTCTAGTAAAAAGCACTGCAAAGAAAAATTCCTCTAGAGCTTTGCTCCTTCTTCTCTTGTACCAGGGCTCTTCAGGCTCCATACTCGGCTCAGCCTCACTGCTACAAGCTCATTTGCATAATGAAAAACACAAACAAATAAACTCACACAGCTTTTCCCTAGAGCCAGCAGGAGCCGCGTGTGCCAGCGCTGGTTGCTGTGCTGCCTTCCCATGCCTGCACACAAACAGATGAATGATGCATATACCCAAGACACATTTGTGGCCAGGTAAGCCACACTCCTGACCAGACAGCCGAGAGGAAGGCAGGGGAGGGTGGAGCAGAAGCCTCCACACCACAGGGAGACAGCAGGAGCCTTCAGTTCCCATCTGGAGAACTGCTGGGGGATGGGGGTCAGCCACAGAAGTCTTCACACCGTCTGTCTCTCTTTTGGAGAACAGAGAAGAGGTGAGTGAGGAGCCATGTGCCAAAACACTGCAATGGTCTGTGTGCTCCCCCGTAACTCCAGCCCTCTGCTGCTGCCCTTCCGCACCAGCCTCTGGAGCCACCTTCCCACAGCCATCCCACACCTTCCCGTTGGGAAAGCCACAGCCTGGGAAACAGAGTTGACGGGTGGCAGAAAGGTGACTACAAGAGGGCTTAGGCACCTGCAACCTCTGTCCCTCCTTTACCTGCTGAGGGAACTCATTGGTGCTCTCCTGGCTGGCTTTTGAGTGGATATGTGGGTTCATCCTGGTTTACAAACCACACAGTCACACTGGGTCATGAGGAAAACATCATGAATTGCACAGAAGAGAAGCAGCTTTGGTGATACCTCAAATGAGTGTGCTGCTGACAGAGGGCTTATTTCTTTGTCCCCTGTGTCCATACTAATAACTGGTCAGGTTCGTTAACATAATCCCTAGCATCATTTTGACCCAGGCCAGCTAGTGCTTTCCCAAGGACTACTTACGAGTTTGCATGGGGGGGGGGATCATCCCCAACAGGCAGTTAAGATGTGGCCACTGTGGTCTGGGAGCTAAGACAGCTTAGTGGGGAGGCAGCAGTAAGACCATACCAGCCAGCTCCAGTGGTAGAGGCCAGACCTCGGCCCAAAGAAATTAGTCTTTGAGCAGATTTAGCCCAGGAGCTCCAGTCCTTTGGCACTTGAGCTAATTTATCATGCGTCATTCCGTTTTTGCCTGTCATCCATCACACAAGGGCCAACACTGTCAGTCATGCCTGTTGAGATGTGTTTGCTTATTGCTGTGTTGTACCAACCAATGTGTGTCATGGAAAGCCTTGACCTTCCCTATTTAGCTTTTCTAAATGCCTCATTTACACTTGTGTGCACTGTTTTTTCCTGCTTGACGTTGAAGTTCCTCATTTCCACATCGAGCCTCTTTGTGCTAAGATTTCCTGCCTTTTTGCTGAGTAGTTTTGACCTTCATTCAATAAATCAATAATCTTCCCAGAGCTTAATCAAAACAGCCTTCCCTGACTGTCTCTGTTTTTTATTCCAGCACTTACTCTTCCACAGCGCTTCAGCAACAGCTTGCCTGGAATTTCAATGGAATACATAATTACTGAATTGCTCTCAAATTAGATTAGTGTGCTTCTGCTCAGTCCCCAACCCAACATTTGACATGGCAAACCTGCTTGAGTTGCAGTCAGCTCATCTCTTTCTTCCCCCAGACAGACTTGCAGATGCTGTGGTCCTATGTCCAGCCCCAAGGGTGACGGGCCAGTTATCAGCTCTTTATAGACGTCATGTGGGCCTGATGAGCCTTACAGGAGCAAGCCACCTCCTGAAGGCTGTTTTCAGGGCTGGACACTGGCTCCTTCAGCCTTCTCTAGTCTTCTACAAAAGATCCTGTACTCCCAGCAGCCCACAAAGTGAGCTGTCAAGAAAAGCTTAGGCAGGTTCATGGCCTTCAACATGTTTCATCAGTCCCTCACTGAAACAGATACATTTCCATAGGTCAGTCTTTTCTGACCATGCACTCAACACCAAGAACAGATTTCTCAAATGAAAAGGCAAACATAAAATTAGAAACATTTCTCGGGGCATTTCTTTTCCTTTCCTTTAGAACGACAATTCTTTCTCCCCATACCAAGTCCAAAAGGTTGCATTTTTTTCAGAGCTCACCCATGGTATCCAAGTAGCAAATTCTCTTCCTTGAGTAGACTGCTTTCCACTTTGACTTAAAAGGGGAAATAGGCCCTCAGCCAAAGGTTAGATCTAAATTCAGATCTACAGAATGGTGCTGTTTCCACCTTTGTTTGTATTTGGGCCTGTCTGGCTTCCTAGGGTGAAACTCCTCTTCCAGATCTGCACAGCAAATACCAACTTTGCTGCTGTGTACTCTGCTCTCCCTTTGGCAAACAACTTGCTGGAAATCAGCACATCTAGGGAGATCGGTCCAAACTGCCATGGGAAACTGACTATTTTTCTTAAGTACATGATACAGATCAACCACAGGTTACTGCCTAGATTACTAGTTTGTGGTACTCATGAGATCAGACTAGGTGATCATAAAGGTGCCTTCTGGCTTTCAAATCTATCAGCCTAAATAATGCATTAATGAAGTAACATGGAACAAAGCCACATTTGTTCATATGTAAGGCATGTTAATGATGTTCCTTTCAAAGATGAGTAGATGGAGCAGTGGATTGATGCACTGAATTTCACCTCTAGGGACTCTGACTTTGGTTACGAGACAAATGAGTTTGATAGCATCAAGTAAATACTCAATGGATATTCGTCTCCATCCCCAAAACCGCCATGCAATTTGGCAGGAGCGGCAGTCTGTGCTCACGAGACGTCTCGAGGTGCTCGGGGCATTGGCAGTCCTCTGGGAGGAAGCATCTGACGGCGCTGCGCCTGGCGTTAGCCAGCTCTCACCCTCTCGCTTCCCCCAGCACCAGCAGCACACTCCTCCCCAGAACCACGGCAAAGAAAACACGAAATTAGAGCTGAAAGAAGGGGAGAAAGAGGCTTATTTGGGTTCAGAAGGTGAGCTAATGCGGGAGACTGGCCGAACTACGTACCGTGTCGGCTTTGATGCAGTATTAGAATTGTGAGAACTTTCAGGGTTTCACGGAAAAGGTTTTTTCCGGGCGCAAGATCAAAGCAAAAGCTAAATAATATTGGGTCACAGAGCAGGGGACTTTCAAATGGCTGGTCTTGACTGTTTACATATCTAGAAATGTTGTGATAGGAGCAGTCCTTTTTTACAAGGCCCAGTAACAACAGCGTAAATCAAGCATTAACCAGAAGCAGACAGCAAATTGTCTATTTGACTTCTACCGGAGCTGGTTTTTAGGGAAAGAAAAAATTGGTTCTGTTTTAAATGGCATAAAAACAGTGGTCCAGGAGGCGCCACTGTATGTTTGTCCCAAAGCATAACAACATTAGATATAAAATAACAGCCCTGAAACAACTGATAAAACAGCGCACAGAGATGTTTCGACACACAGCTGCTAGGACACAGCTCAGACTGAATCCTCCGCCTTGTTTGATGGATTTTTAGACTCCTCGCATAAAATACTCGTGCTAAAAAAACCAAAGACGCCTACCAGCCTATGCAAAATGAGATGTGGGAAATTTGCGTGCCGCGTGTGTCCCTGTTAGATGGGACTTTTCATTTCAGTAGTCTCTTGGAGACAGAAATGTTGACTGTAACAGCCTGAGTTTGATCATGAATGCAGCAGCGTTCATAGTGACAGGACAGTGGGAACACAGACTGGGAGACTAGACGTACACAGACAGCCAACTTCACCCTTCTAAAAATCATAAATTCAATTTAAAATAGCTGTATGCATTCACTCTATAGGTAAGGCAGAGAGGCAAACACCTCCAGAGAGAAAGTCATCCTGTCCTAAGACAGGTGCTCAAGGCAGGGGCTGAACTGCCCAGCAAAGGTGCCTCTTTTTACCTCCAGTGGCTCTTCAAGCCAAGAAAACTCATGGAGCCAAGACGCCTAATTGCCAGGTGGCTAAGACAGAGTGAGATGCATCACCCCCACAGCTAACTTACCTAATCATTATGACTCCTGTTATGTTTCCAGACGGGAAGAACAGCCAAATACTTTCAGTCTTGGATATGTTTATATGAAGGAACATAACAAGAAAGAACAAAAGTCAGGTCTCCCTCCAGGACACGGACACAGTTTGTCTCTCTTCTGGAAAGCTTTCAGTGAAGAGAGTGAAATGGCTGCTTCCCTGTGTTCAGGACTGCCTTGGTTTTCCCCATAAGGCTAAAACACAGCCTTTTGTATAAAGTCCACCTTGCCCATGGATGGTATTGCTATCTGAATGACACTGTTCAGGCCCATTTATAAAGCCAAGAAGAAGAAACCTGAAGATCTGCTTCCTCCACTAATTGCAGACTACCATAATTTCGGGCCAAACTCAATTGCTGCCACAGAGAAGAGAATGCAAAAGTACCACAGACTCTCCTCTTAACCCATTGAGGAAGCACAGGCTGTTCTGAGAGTGACTTTTTCAATGTCAAACTTTAAGATCAAAACCATGGTTGAGGAGTACATAATTTTTTAAAAAGCCTCCTTAATTCCAACGTCACTATAAAAACATGGTTCGATTTGCATCCCTTCACATAGAGCCAAACTGGTGGGATTTGAGTAGCAAACATATCAGGCCTGGCCGTGACCCTGTAATTTGTAACTGTGGTACAAGTGATACTCAACCATCAAAAGTCAATAATCTTTCTCTGTAGCTGTCAGGGTCATTATGGCTTACCGATTGTATGCAACCACTAAGCCTAATGGCCAGGCCTTTATTCCTCCAAATTGCTCCATCATACTGAACTTCCCAGCTCTGCTGTGGAGATCCGTTCCCCCAGCAGGGAAGGAAATTCAACCCTGCTGAATGGGGTGCTGGACTCCACTGAACAGACGGCCACCAGCAGAGCTTGTATCTATCAGGGAGCATCCCTTTATGGCGAGCATGGGTTGACACTTATAAGCGTGTTTAGACAAATTAAAGGCTGGATTCAGTTTACTCACAATGTGCTAGCGTTCATTTGTTTCTTGACTGAAGTTTTGATGTGCAAGTCAAGGAAGTCCAGAACACTTCAGAAATCCAATTTCCATTGCAAGAATGGTGACATGAAAATATTTATCTATATGTTTACATGAATATACATACAAATACATGCATCATATTTGGCTAGAATGAGATTCATTCATGAGACATGAGATGCCAGAAAGAGTATACCTCCATATGTGCACATACATATGCATGTACAAATATGCTTATCTGTATAAATAGAGAGAGAATAAAAGGCAGAAAATAACATGAGGAAAAATAAGAAAGAAGCAAAACAAAAAACAGTAAGAGGCAGGCAAGAAAGCCATGGAATAACTGAAGTTGTAAATATGACTTACACCGTATATGCTGTGTGGCCAGGATGCTCCTTCCATGAGAGAAGGGAGCAGTGTTGAAAACTACAGTGCTCTGATTCAGATTTAGATCTGCAAGGTGTTACAGCAATGCCCAAATGTGGCTACCAGGAATGGGTACTTGACTGCTCTCTCTTGCACAGCCCTAGATCTGGAACAACTTTGTTGGAGTTAGTGGAGTCATTCCAGAATTGTACCTGTGCGAACAGAGATAAAATCTTCTGTGCAATGCATGAGGATTTGTGTAATCCAAGAAAAGGACTTGGTGAAAGGAAGCAGAGCAGAAACAAAGGAGGAACGTGAGTGCTCTGCTTCGCACTCTTTGAAGTGTGTGTCTTTTACAAGGGAGTAACCTAACCCACATTTATTTCAGTGTTTTTCTTCCACGATTTACTCCAGAGATTTTCTTTAAACAATAAATAGGAAATACTCTCACATACAGCTGTGCAGGATATCTAGTTAACAAGCCTTTTTTCCAGGGTGGGAGTTCGTCCGCTAAGCATCACAGTCATGGAAAAGAAAACACTGAACGTGATGCAGGAAGCAACAATGCTGGATTTCTCATTTAGCCTCCATTCAATACCAAAGTTAACTGGAGGAGATATCCCTAGGTGACTACCTGTATGAAAACTTGATGAGTTCCAGCTACATCCACCCAGAGAAAGCACCAGCAGCCTCCCTGCAGTGGTCACCTTAACTGTCGGAACAAACTATTCAGGATAAAATGCAGACCACCTGAAGTTTCTTTGCAGCAGCACTTAATCTTGGAGACCACTCACTAGGAACGTACCTGATAACTTACAAGTTCCTAAGACGATGCTCATAAAGCTCCTGCTCTGGAGAAGTGTGGAAAAGGTTGGATATGAACTCAGCTTTAGGCACTAGAAGACACTGAAACTTTTAACGGGTCTGGTTTGGCAGGTGTGCTGAAGGGAAGCATTAACAGCCCAAAACACATCTTGACCTGCTTTGCCCACTTCTGGATAGTATCCCTCTGGCTAGATCAGACCCCCAGGGTGTGCGAGACCTGGTTTCCAGTATCACCAGCCTCCATGGGTATGAGCTCTCTTGCACGAGGAGGAGACCGGCCACCAGGCTATACCACGGTCCCTGGTGTTTGAAGCACAGGAAAGAGGCGAAATATCTGTATCTATTTATATTTATATATTAAAGCTGGGCCACATACAGCCTGGACTGCAAGCCTCATAAGGTCAGAAGATGGTCAAGTGAGAAGCAGCCTCATCATCGGCGGACTGAACTAGACTGGGCTATACCAAGAGACTGGTTACACTGACTTGGAAACACATTTGATAGAAGGCTGGATCTGTTTCTGAGCTGTGCCTACCTGGTCTCCATGCAGGCCTGTGGGACAGAGGTGAGTCTGAGCCAGCTGGGTGCCTCCCTCTTGTCTGGCAGCAGCGTAGCCTCGCATTTCAGGTACCTGGATGGGCTTTATGTAAGGAAGATTTTCAAAATGTGATGCTGCTCTGAAAAGCAAGGAGGTGAAAATGGGATGGTAGGTCCCTGAGTTTATTCCCTCAGTGACTCAGATCAGATATGCCCTGCTTGCAGAGGAAAATGAGGTTCTCCGCTCAACTTCATCTGGGAGCCAGGTTGGTTGTTTTATACTCTGGTCATTAATTCTGCCTTATTTTGCCCAGGGAAAACAGACAGATATTTATCAAAGAATTATTCTGATGATGCAGTAAAGAATTAAAATACAGCTTTCTACCTATTAGAGCAGGGGCAATCATTCATGGTGAGCATTAACAAAAAGCAAGTGTATGCATACATGGTACAGTGATCAGCACTCTCAACGTACATGGGATCTGATGGAAAAAAAAGGTTATTCACAGGCACACTAGAATTATACAGGCATTCCAGAAAATCTTCTTTAAATTACACTGGGGGTTTTCTTCTCTGAGAGGTCTTTGTTTGTCTCCTTGCAGTGTTTCAAGCTTTGCATGTGCCCGTGTCCCCACGCACAAGGCAGGCAGCGGACTGAGTCCAGATCTACTGTCCCAACCCCAGGAATTTGGGTAGGAGGCAAAGAGGCTACATTTGAGCTGTTGCCTCCATAGCCAGCCATCTTCTTTTTGCAGTGTTCCCAAGCACGTTCGTTTTAACGTTATTAGCTGCTCTTCTTCGGCTGCAGCACTTTTGATATATGGTGTTAAATTCAGGTGGATCCTTCACCGGATCGAGTGTGGTGACTCATGCACCCAAAGGTCCCATGCTTTTGCTTGCAGGAGATGACCAACGCTATGCAGCTGGCATCACACCATGCTTTCTCCTCTTCTTCCTCCTCCTCCTCCTCCTGCTCTGCATTGCCAAGCATCGCCACAATGCCACCGCCCCAGTGACACGGGGTGGGCACAAGTCCCTGTTGGCTGGGTCTGAGCCTGGTTTCGCTCTGTGACTACAAAAGGAGAGGAGCTAAACCAGGCAAGAAGAAAACTCTGGCACATGGCCCTGGCAAGCGTAATGGCCTTATTTATTATTTCATACGTTTTCTTTCTTCTGCTCATACAGTCAGTTCAGATCACATTTTGTCTTCCAGAGATAAATTAGAGCCCACAATGGGCTTCAGACCAACTTAGATGGAAGCTGCTTAAACAGAGCATGAATTTGCCCCTCTACCTTTGCTCTGATTTAAGGAAACATGCATGCCCAGATTATTTCACCTGAGGTAGCCAAGCATTAATTAATTACATAAAAGCATTTGTGAACCTGTTAAAACTATCTATTAGATGAGCAGTGCTGCTATCTCCACCATCGCTCTAAACGTTTTAATTAATTTGGGGGAATTTACACATGCACGTTGCCTGCCAAGTTCAACAAAACTTGCTTTATAAACTAATAATAGCATTTGCTTTCACTGTGAAGGAGTTATGCAAGCTCTGTATGTGCTTGCAAGTGGAGAGGGTGCTGGTCTCTGCCCAGAGCCAAGTGCTGCTCTGTGATTTAGCAACAAACCAACATTCTCATCAATATTAGTTTCATATTAATGTCAGTAGAGATGCAGACACTCAGCACCATGCATGCAAATGTGTGTTCAGCAACTGACAGGATCAAGCCCATTAAAAATAGTCTTTTTTTTTCCTTTTTTTTGTGCAACAGGCTGAGAAAAATAGCAAATTGTTTACTCAGAGCAACGCAGAGCTGTCAGAGAGGCCTCGGTGACTTGTGCTTTCCCCTTTGTCTGCTGCAGATTTCACACTGCATCTAAACAACATACCTCTAATGGCACGTCAGGGCTCAGCTGCTGGAAATTAATGGCTGCTGCATGATTTTTAAAGGAAAAATTGCTGCCCTTTTTGGCAGAATTTGAGAAGATAACTCATTAATTAGGTAGCCTGGAAAGCAAAATAAAATCCTAATCCCCTTCAGTGAATTAGCCTCACAGGGAGAGAAAGAAGGCCTGCACAGATGTGAGGAAACCTCTCTGAACAGGGCTATGTCAGCTCAGACCACATCCCAGGGAAAGCCTGATCCTCTACTGCTCTGACAGCAGTTTCTTTTGTGGACACGAGAGAAAAAAAATCTTAGCACCTGAGCCAGATGGCATGAAAATACTTGCCACGGAAATTCCCCATGCTGCCCGTGCTCCACAATCCTCATGCCTGGATGAGAGGACAGGGAGATGTCCTGGAGCACCCCAGAGGTCCTCTCCTCCGGCACCTGCAGCTGGATCATGCCGGGGATGGTGGTGCCAAGCCTCGTCCCGGCGTGCCCTGGCCACCACAGCACCTCCGTGTCTCGCAGCCTCCGATGCGCCTGTCCTCACCCCACCTCTGCGGGGCATTGCCTCACTTCACAGCAGGGAGGGCAAGGCGTTTTTCAGGAGCGTTCAGACGTCTAGATAGGCATCTGGCCCCCGATCTTCAAAGGAGCCGAGGCAGTGCCGCGCTGCAGCCCCAGTTAAACCGACTGCAGCCGGAGCTTACGCGCCCCTACGCTTGGGGTTTTCTCCAGTTTAACTACATCACTCCAAACCCACCTAGATAAACCGATACAACTCTTCTTGTATAGACAAGACCTTAATCTCTCCACTTAATCTCTTCTTGCTATTGTTCCTCCTGGCAGCCCAGAGCACTAATCTCAGCGAGGTGCACGGCTTCCTCGGGACGAGCAGAGAGCTACCCCACAAATTCATTTCCACTTGTGGCTGGCATTGGAGTTGTGCTCCAGCTCCCTGAGGCGATACTCGTTTCGACGTTTCCAGCCCTGTAAGACTCAAATTTAACATTCAAAACGTATCTCCTTAATTTATCTCTTTCCCTTGATACGATCTTCCCCGTGCTTCTCGGTGATTTCTTTGTCATGACAACCACGGTGGTTTTGACAAAGATCCCCCTTCTCCAAGCAGTAGCAGGTATGATGGGATTCAGTACACCACATCACACTGCTGGCTTGTCAGATTGCATCTCCTGCCTTTGACAGGCCCTGCAACCACATTTTTAGAGAAATGTGGGGAATCCCATCCTATCACCAGGTCTGTTACAGAGACACCGACACTGCACCGCCTGCCCAGCACAGCACACTTGATGCTGGGGACATCTGCGTGGCTCCCACCCCGACCTGCCACGCTGGGCAGCTCTGTACTTCATGGTAATCCCACCACAACTGTGCTGTGCCAAGCGAGGACTGTGTTAGTTTCCCCTTTTTCCTTACAGCTGCTTGGTCCACCCAGGTCCTCACTGTCCCCTGCAAGCCAGGAAGCTTCCTCTCCAACCCAGCCTTCAGCTGGCATTCTGCAGCTCCTCGCAGAGCTATCACCCCTCCAAATAAAACACGGTGCAGGGAAATATGAAGAGAAAAAGCCTGAAAGAAGCAGGAGTCTGGAAGCAGCATTTTGGGAGCACCGATCTCCTGGTGTCATCTGCATGACTGGGGGATATTATTCCTGCAAGGAGAAGATGGTATTTCATTGCCCTGGCACAAGGCCCTGTGTTCCCAAGCTTGTTGACAGGTCACGTTTGCTTGAGCAGATGACTCTGATTGTACCAAAATGAGCTCAGGGTCCTGTTAGAGGTGTCACCCTAGGTGACGACTTAGCTCTGCCCTGCTCTGACCCAGATAAACCAGAGGAGACAGCAAGTGGGAGTCAGCATCTGGCAGGGATCAGAGTCTAGCCTGGTGGGAGGTAGAAGTTGTGTTTGATAGAATCTGCTGTCATGGAGGCTCATGACCAGGTTACCTAGGTTTGTAATAACCTAGGTTCTGGGCCTAGGTTATTACAAACAAGTAAGAATCAGAACCATAATCTTAAACCCAATCTATATTTATGCAAACCTCTTGCTTTCCTACCCTGTCTCAGTTCCTTTGCAATATTTCCAATGGTACCTGCAACTAAAGGTGCAGCTGATACCCTCTGAGAGACAAGAAGGATGTTGTCCATTTAAATCAACTTGGAAATTTTCTGCAGGCCAGTCTCCAAGTTTCACCAGGCCCCGTTCCAATATTAGGCACAAATGTATATCTTTGCATGTGGCTCTTAACATCTGGCAGGGGACACACAGCAGCACTCAGGACTGTGCATACACTATTTTGCACTTGCAAAACCTCTTCTGTCCCCAACACTGAACTGTTTGCAGTCGCCTAGAAAAGTAAGAACAGCACACGACACGTTCATCCATGTGGTCTGAGGGCACACGTGTGTGCACCCGGTCACATCCCCTTCCTCACGTCTCTCACTGACAGTAGGTATTTCACTTACCATTAACTGAACTCACTCTTCATTCAGGTGAATGTGCGTCTGTGCTCGACGTACCGTGTAAGAGGAAAATACCAGAAGGGAAATTTGAGCAGACACATCTGCAGGATGTGCAAATCAGTGCAGAAACGAGGAATTTGGCAAGTCTCTCGGAAATGATGATAGTGATTTTTTTTTCATCTCATGGCTTTTACTCATTCAGCCGGGACACTATTTCCTATTTCAAGACATTTCCACATTGCGTATCTGTTGGGAATGTAAACACAGTCCAGGATTCAGCTACAGTTCTTTTCAGGAGAGAAACATCTGCTTTCCAGGGTCACCACCAGCCACAGCCCACGCAGGGAAGCGTTCAGAGGAGGAGTGACGCAGTCTGACATAGGCTGGATGGACCTCCAGCCTGTGTCAGCTCCATGTTGAGTTCACGCTGTGTGAGCAGGGCAGGCAAGCTCTCCCCTCCTTGTATGACTTTCCATCCCATGCAGTTGGAGAATCAGACTTGGAAAACTCCTCTGGAAGACCTCTGATGAGTGAGTAGGCACGTTTGGTAGTTTCCTCCTGCTCCTAAGGCACCGCTGTGGTCCAGGTCTGTGTTTGGAAAAGGCTTCCCACCTCCCTGCCAGGGAAAACATGAGGCATAGGGAAGAAGCACAGGAGAGGAGCCGTGCGAGGACCATAGAGGAGAATTTGGGCAGCAGCAGCTCTGGGACCAGCAACAGCAAAGCCAGGGCTTGCAAGTAGAAAAAGGGGGAGTACATACCAACAGCATGGAGGGGAAAAATAAATGTCATGACCTGCTCACCACCCAGGGTGCTGGAAAACGTGATGGTTAGTGACTCAGTGTCAGGGACAGGGATGTAATTTTCCCCATAGGAATTAATGTAACTGAGGGGGGAATGAATGCATGCACAGACTTACAAAACTGCACAGAGAGAGTATCTGTGGTGTGGAGGATGGAGACATGGGGACAGGATCATTGAGTGAAGGCTTTTCAGAGGCTGATTTTTGGGAACAGAAAGGTCTCACCTGCATTTCCCATGAGGTTGACAGCTCAATATGCATTCTCTTGCAGGAGAATTCCTTCTAACTCTTCTGAATGATTGCCTTTTCATCCTTGTCATCATCTTCCTCGGGTGAATAAATCTCAGTCAAGCCAATGAGGGGCAAGGGATGGGAAAATGAATCACTGATGAAGGTTAGCAGAGCAGGGTGTCAAATGATGGGTGATGGGACTCCAAAACTGTAGGCAGAGAGGGGCCAGGCAGCAGGGCATTGCTGTGCTGCCCAGCCTGACTTCTCCTCTGTAACAGTCCTGTTTTCCACACAGAAAACCAGATTTCCCTAGGCCTTCATAGCAATTTTCCAGGCAGCAGGAGAACCATCATCCTGCACTGGTGACTCCTTTGAGGGGGTAGTGAGCAAATGAAGGGGGGCAGGAAAACCCCTGTGCCCTCACAGGACCATGATGAAGAGCAAACCACCCAGCTGCCTGCAGGCTGGAAGGCAAAGGATGTTTCCCAGTGTTTCCCGGAGAAACAAAGGCCATGGAGACCTTCTACCCCAAGGAGACCATGGGCAGGGGACAATAAGAGACCCTTGCTCTTCAAGTTCCCTGCAATTGTTGTACAAGGAGTGCTTTGTACCCATCACCACAGTTCAAGCCCGTATCGCACAGAGGACAGAGCACTACGCAAGGACTTGGTCTTTCTGCTTTGGTTTACAACTTTCTCTATTTATCCAATCTGACTGGGTCCCTCCTGCACTCGCCCCAATTTGGCATGATGCTATCAAAGCACTTTGCTGTCCTCCTCAAAGTCTGTCTTGCACATTGAACATATGCCCCCTTCCCTGCCATTACATTTCTGCCGCATTTTCTGCTTCTGCGGAGTCATATTCTCCCCCCATGCAAAGCTGTGCAGTGATGTGGCAAATTCACACTTCCTGAAACTTTGGCCCTAAAAATCCAGCCAAAAAAACTGCTGTATTTGAGAAAAAAAATATCTAAGATTGCTACTCCATCTGTCCTCCCTCCCATCTGCCTGGGGATGTATGGGTACTTCACTTGCTTCATGCTGCCCTCTCCAAGTTGGATGGAGAAGGTCACCTCGTCTGAGGAGGGTTTAATTTTGGCTCAGTAACACTCAGCTGGGTTAAAGAAAACATGGAATGCATGAGGACAGGTGCTCCTATATTCATGATGGGCTGATATAAGAAATTTTTTGCCATTTACCATTTTCTAGCAGATGCTACTGTCCCTTGCCACTCTAGCCAAAGCACGTGGACTCTTCAGCTGACAGAGCTTGCAACCAAGTACCTAAAATTTAACTGTGCATCAATCCTTGTTCCAGAAAAAATGGCTCAGGATGGTGACCTCTGGTCAATGGCCAACCAAGGGCAGTAGCCTCTCGAGGTACCCTACAGATTGTCCTGTTACTGCCTCAGCCACCATCAAAACTGGGACATGCAATCAACTGCTACAGGACCTTGTCAAAGTGGTCCTAAATAAGCTCTGAAGTTCAAAACCGAATGCAGCATTTCACAGAGAACCCTGATACATCCTGTTAATTACCCACAGAAGAATAAAATTGTGATAATTAGAAGATCAGATAATGGTGTCTGGGAAACACCAGAGCAGCAACAGCAGAAATGTTGGTTTAGTAATGAAATGCATGTAAATTACCCTTAAATACCTCATTAACAGCTGGGGTGTGATTCCCAGCACCAGCCTCAGTGTGCTAACAGCAATAAGACACATGGAGCTCCAAGATGAATTAGATTTTTTCTTACCATTTTTTATATTTTGGAAAATGAGTGAAATGAAATAGTGTGGAAAAAAAATTTCAGTGTGAAAGAGTTTTCCATTTTCAGAATGGTGAAAATCACTGAGTCCTTGATGTTACTTGACTTTCCCTGCTCTCCCAAGAGATGCAAGAAGAGCCCAAAGCGCTCTGAAAACCCGAGCAAGGAAGAGGAAGGGAGGATCTGGCATCACCGTGGAAGAGTTCCTTTAGCCACCAAATGGAAACTACTATAGGAGAGAGATCTCTGACTTTGACTTTGCCCTCAGCTCAGAAATCTTCAGGAGGAAATAACACCAGGAAATGCATGAAGTGGGAAGGAGTGCATGGAATAAATAGACGATACAGCATTCGTGTAACAGAGCATTAGGGCAAGTCCTCCAACACAGACCGGGTGTTGGAGCAGCCTCTTTTTCTGGCATGCTGTTTGTGGCATCTCAAAGAGGCTCCGTTTTCAGAAAGACCTAGATTCACATCTGATGGGAAAATGAACTGAATTTGGGCAATTAATGAATCCTTTTTGGAAACTTTGGCTGTCCCACTGTAGGATATTCAGGAAAACAAAGTCTTTCATGTCAAGCGGTCTGGAGTTGGTAAGAGTAATGCTTAGAGTAAGTAATCTGTGGTTAAACCAAAAACAAATAATGACAATAGCTGCATCGTGGGTTTTAAGCCTCCTTAAACCTAACCAAAGGAAAGAAAGGGGTAGGAACAGCAACCACTGAAGCAAATGGAGGGGTTGCCCATGTCTGGAAAAGCTACAAAAGAGCACAAACGCCGAAGCCACCCCTGCAGACAGACTCCCGTCTCCAGTTTGCCCCAGCTCACAGCATGGGCGGCCTCAGATGGGCGAGCTCCTGCTGGGAAGGACTACCTACCACTGTCTGGTTTTGTTGGGCTGAATATGATACTATTAAAACTTGTCAGTCAGAGAAGGAACTGTGTTTGGGTCATGTGCTGGCTGCCTGACTGCCCTCTGGCCAAACTTGGCACTCTGGCAGTACCAGGTAAGTGTCTTTGGGACACTCAGTTTTTAATCCAAATACTCTATAGACTTTGAACGGGTTCAAATGCCACACAAGCAAACAAGCTCAAGGAACTAGAGGACAGGACAAAATCGTAAGCAATCTATCTTTGAAGGAGATGGACCATGGCAAAGGATTTTCCAGTTGTGTCCACTGCACAAACTGCCCCAAAGGCAATGCTATTGTGAATGTGCCTTTGCAGCTCTGTGTACACGACCGTGACTAAGGCCTTGTTATGGCATTGGATCCCACTGTCACTCCCTGGAGAAGCATTTGGTCTTCCTGTCCAAAGCCTGTTAGTAAACTACCGAGCACTTTGTAGTTGGGAAAAAGAGTTCATTGTGACTGTTCCTCAAAGCTTGTGAAACCCAGGAAATGCTGAACAGCCTTTCTTCAGCAGCTGTAGATACTGCTTATAGATTAAAATAGGAACATAAATGAAAGAGTCATTTGGGGTTTTTCTTAAATCACTGAGGGCTGTGAAGTTGCCAAACGCCTGCTTTGCTCCGGACATACTTTGATAGCCAACTGGCAGAACATTAGGATTATGGGATAGGGATCAAGATATTTAATCATTAGCACCCTGTGTCTCCAGCCCCTGATTCTAAAGGTAACATCAGTCAGTACTTAATTAAAAAGTGATACAATTTCAAACTTGTAAGCCAGTGTTTTGGGTTGGGTGAGATTGCAGAAAGGGTACTTTCCAACTAAAGATTTCTCCTGCTCAGCAGAATTCTGTCCAGAATATTCTGTCTACTGTACCATTTTTATGAGAGGCCACTGAACTGACAACATGCCTTGGACAAAACAGCAGCAGATACATATCTGAGAGTGGTACCTATAAATGGGTTCAACGCTGTAAGTTGTGACCTGATGGACTCCCTGTGGTTACCCAGGGCATCTCCTCACGCACAGCTCATGAACTCAGGTTGATTGGATCACATCACAGTGCCTGAGCATCCATGGCACTACCAAGGCTGTGTCACCCATGTCTCCTAAACCAAAGGTGATCTTGAAAAATTACCCCCTTTACTTCAGGCTGAAATATGTCTACATGGTAGATTAAATGTTTTATTTTCCTGATGTTGCTACAGAAGAATGGGGGTTGGCAAGTAATTTCAACACAGAAGAACAAAGCAAACAGGATTAGTTCTGCTTCTTGAAAACTATAGTTCTCAAGTAGCTCTAGGAGAGCTCAGAAGAAGCCACAAGTCCCAGCAGGAGAAGGGCACAATATTGTAACAGAGGACCAGCCACATCACTGTAGTCTCTCCCAGAAGAAAGATTGTATGAGTCAGGGAACATTACCCTTAGCTCAGGGAATACCCAAGGGGAAACTGAACATGGAACTACACATGGACGTACATATACACACTCCCAGATATATATATAAGTTCTGTGTAACTGTGCATTTTTCATGATAGCTCAGTAAACACCGATTGTTTGCCTACAGTCTTGTAGGCTCTTTCACATGTCCCTGAACATGTGAAATCCAAATCCAGGGCTGGGGCTGCTACAAGCCTGAGGCAGCTGGGCCCTTTTCTAGGGAGGGGTTTGTAGTGAATCTAGTGTTTAGTTCCAGAGCTAAAGTGTGTGAAGAAAAAGATTTTCTTGAAACAGCAGAGAAGAAAAGTCCAGCACAGTGAATCCATACACAAGGGTCCAAAGCCCATCTGCCCAAAAGAGCTTTTCCAGGCCTGTATTCCAGAAACACTAGGAGAGCAAGTGTTGATACCCAGTCCCTGGCAGGGGACCTTTGGATGGTACCCATCCTCAGGAGAGAGGCAGTAGCTCAGATGTCCCCATGCCCAGCTGTCCAGCCCCCCATTTCAGCTGGCTCTGGACAGTCTCCAGCATGGCCTGGTGGCTTCCTGCATCCCTCTCCAGCAGTACTGTCCCTTTGCTATGGACAGTGTGTGAGGCTGGGTACCTGCACCAGGCTGTCTTGGCAAGTCAAGTCTGTGATCCAGATACCGTCTGATCCATCCCACCCCTCTGTCGGATTTGCTCCAGTTTTCTAAACCCAGCAGGAAATAATCCAACCAAACAATGCTCAGCAGCCCACCTCACCTTGAGGAGATGTTCAGAGCCAAGGCAAGCTCTTGACCACAGCAGCAACAGCCACGATACACCAGCCCTTTAAGTCACAAAGCACAGCACAGACCCGGCATGGGAATTGATCTCTCCTTAACTTGCATAATGCAGAACAAACCAAGATCTGTCCCACCAGCAATATAGGATGAGCTCAGTGGAGTCATTTATCAGGCAAGTTACCATCAACCCTTTCTTCATTGTTTTACCTGGTCCCAGGGAACTCTGTTGTTCCAGATGGATACGTGATCTCCAGGGCACCACATCCCACCCTCAAGTGATTTGCTTGCCTGTTACTCCAATACAACCCAAACCTAAGGCATAAATCTTCCTAATTCATTGCATTTCTGATGGGTACCTGTGGTAACGCCAGCAGTTGTGTAGGACTAGGCTTTTTAGCATATTGGTCTTCCAGTGTTGTCCTCCTCAAATGAAGCTTGCCTCTTGCTGTGTCGGGTGAAACTGAAATACAAGAAAAGAAATAACATTGTACCTGACCATCCCTTTGTCAGAAGTTACTGAACTTTTGTTTCATAAAACCTAAGGTGACTTTCAAGAAGCTGCCAGCTGCTTTTTGCACAACAAATTTTGCTGGTACTAGAGCCTGATGTAGGGTACTGGGTTACCATACAAGCTGGCACAGAAATGTAAAGCAATAAAGAGCTTAGCAGTCATGAGGCACTAAACAGCGGAAGGAAAATTGACTAATTAAAAGGCTTTTTAAGCTGTCCTGTCAAGGTTGTTTTATTTGAAAGCCATTTATTGAAAATTAGCATTTCCTCTCTAATTTGTGCTGCTTCATAGGGGATGATCATCTCATTGCCATAGTTTGCATTGCTTGCCTGTGTCTGCGTGATGCGGCAGAGCGTGGTTTTCAGGGCTACCTCATCTCCACAAAAGAGGCAAGTTGACAGGCACAGTGAAGGTGGGAGTTCAAAGCTGGGTTCACTGATACTTCACTTGGGCTTACTTTGTGAGTTTAAGGCTGCCTGAAGGCACAGCTGTCATGCATCCCCTCTTCTGGGTCACACCGAGGGACTCCACAGCCAAATGGCACCATGTAAAAAACTGCAACTTGCTGAGGAGGGTAAAAGGTCTGGAAATAATAGCACAAGAGCTAAAAGCTTGCTCTTATTAGATGTCCCAGCACTTGTCAATGGTTTGTTCAGCAGTCTCAAAGGGAGCATTCCCATTCTTCGAAGGTTATTTCATCTGGCCCCTTCAGGAAGGGAATGTGTTTATGGGCTCTCCTCTTGTCGGTGCTGCTGACTGGGTTTTACATCAGGCAACACGTCGGGTATTTTCATGCAGGTATTCACAACAAACACGAGTGACTTCTGTTCCTGCTCTGAGCAGAGCCAAAGCAAACCAAGAGCAGCCAGGGCTACCCGGCTGCAAAAAGCTCCAGAACGCTGTAATCGCAGTGACCTGGCTTCTGGTTCAGAGTTGGCTTGGTTGGTGGCAGGAGAGCTTCTCTGCATCATGTCAATCTGCAAAAGACTGATATTCTCTTGGGCTCAGATCCTCAGAGAAACAGGCTTATGTGTCTAGTGAAGGGTTTTCTGATGCACTTCAGTTTGTGGCTGTCCAGACCTCTGAGGCAGACCAAATTGTCTCTTTGTGTGTCCCCAAAATCAGAGCCCTCTTTCTAAGAAGCTTGTGAAGGTATCTTCCACTGAGTGCTCTTTTGGGACAAGCAGGGACAAGTTCCAATCTAAGGCCTTTGCAGGAAAAATGCTCAGCTAGTCTTCCACATAGGGAGGGGTCCTCCAGTGGTTGTACCCGTGACAGTGTAGCGTACTGCAAGCAAATAATCTTATAAGCGAGACACACAACTTTGAGGTCCAAGTCAAACTCTACCTAGAAGCTAACAAGCATCAACTGTCTGGATGGCAGAATTACATAAAAGAAGCCTCAACATACTCTTTTAATTATTTTGCACTTCGGTAGCAACTGGAGTCCTCAGTAGAGCCATGCTCCAGCACGCCAAGCACTATATTAATAAATGTCATGGGCTGGTCCTTACCCTAGAGGACCCAGTGTACACAGACAAGGCATATTCTGAGAAGGAAGCAGAGATGCAGAGAGAGATGACACGACTACCCCAAGGCTAAACAGTAGGTGGTTGGTGGGGCAGAGATTTCCCAGCACCACACTGCTCTCGAGCCTCAGGAGTCCTGGCTTTGTGCACCAGCAATTGGCAGTGGTCAACCACAAAGCCCTGCTTAGTACCTGAAAGGCAAAAGTATGTTTTTGCCTCACATTCCAGTACCTTTTTGGAGAAGGTAGGAGGGTTTTTTTTTCTTATTGACTCAACATTTTTTTTGGCTAAGAAGGTTTTTGTAATGCTTATAGAGACAAGAAAAGACAGCTGTCTAGCTCCATCTTCTTCACAGAGTTGCATGCACATCCACCTTGTGCCCAAAATACAGGTGTTCCCCAAGAAGCAACATTCACGTGCCCATTCCCAGGATGGGACACCAGAACCTCTGTCCTGTGTCTCAATGCACAAGTGCACTCCGGGCAGACGACTGGCTGTGTACCACTCACTAGGCAGAGGCACCTGCATTTTTTTTTTTAGTTTGCCTGTGTAAACAGCTTCAAGAACCCGCTGGAAAACAGGTGAGCTGAGACTGGGTGACACAGAGATTGCCTGGCTCATCCACTGTGGTGTATCAGAGTTGCCTGCCTGTTGGTAGCATTGAACCAGCCCCGGGAGGAGCAGGAGGCAGAGGAGAGCAGGGAGCTGCCTCGAGAAACGCAGCAACATCCATCCTACAGTCATTTCAGCTCGTTGAATCATTTAGCTTCCAGTAATCAATACTTAAGGAAGCCTGTTCTTGAAAAACATGTCTACCGTGGCAGACCAGAGTCCTTTAAGTACTCTTAGTCTATGGGTCCAGGGTCACGAGGCAGTGCCACACATTCCACTAGGCACATTGCCAAGGTATCAGCAGGGGATGAATTAAGTGTAATTGAAAAGCACCAGCCCAGCTGTTTGCATGGCTTATGCCAGGGTTTGGACAGCAAGAATCACCCCTCTGTGTGCAACATAAAATAAGCTGGAAGAGTGTGAGGATATATATTAGAGCCTCTCAGCAGCCCAAACATGCCAAACAGCTATTGGCTTTCTTGTGGACATAAATAGTAAACCCAATTAACCGTTACTGCCTCAGTAGGTGCTAATGATACACTTGGCTTTCTGGCCATGTTCTGAAATAAAAAGGAGCATGTTATTAATTAACTACAATCAATGCATTCATTACACTATGTGGGACCTGCATGATGCTGTTGTTCATTTTAAATCAACTACAAAATGTGATTATTGCAGAACTTACCAAATCAAATGGGTTTCTGAGGTGATGTAAGGTAATTAAGCATTCTTGCTCTCGCAAGATTCCTCTGTTCTTGCAATGTCCATATGGACAGCAAACATGTGGAATTGCTTACACGAGGATGTGGATGAAAGTCAGGTCTTTAGCACTCTAGCCGGCAGCCCTCCACCTTAAATAACCCATGAGCCTCATTATACTGGACAGATTTATAGGAGTGAAGATGCCAAAGGAGCTTGTAGAGTACCTAGCTAATACCAGGCACGACACTGGAGAAATGCCTCACGTGGTGCCTGTTACAGCTTGCAGCAAGGCAGTCCCATGGTTTTCCAGGCTGCAGGATGATGGTGATCAATTAGAGGGTGACTCGAGTTAAGAGAGGGCAAGTCTGCAGCTGCACATGCCAAGGTAACAATCCCAAAGGGGACAAAAGGAAATAAATAAAATGAAATAAAGATGGTGCAATTAAATTTTCCTCACATTACCTACATCACTTTGAACACAGAGTTGCTGAATATGATTGCTAGTAGATAAGGAACAATAGTTCTTCAGTGTGTTGCTCCAAATTCACTTCCAACACGGGCAGAAGCACAGAAAATAGCATCAGTGACAACTGAAACAAAAAAGAGATAAGATGATTGCTGTATGAATATAATGTGAATAATGTAAAAATGGCATTACAGATTTATTCATTATAGACATTTTCATAGTAGAATGCAACATGACATGTGCATCAATAGCCATACTGAATGCTGGACAGTTGTGGGATAAAATTCATATTGTTTTGACTCCTGTGAAGGAGCTCACCCCCACCTAACTCTCACAGACTGCCTGCAGGGTGGTGGCTGGGATCTCAGGCAGAGCATTTACTGGGAAAAGCTGGTTTGCTCTACTCTGAATTTTTCATCATCTTCAACAGACAGCCCAAGTTCAAAAACTGAGGAAGACCACTGGTCTCTCTTTAGCTCAGGGTTTAGGACATCTTCTCAGAAAACAAGGCATTCCTGGTTCAAATTCGCTTTGTCTCATTCAGCACCAGGCTTCGAACTGAGGGTCTGCTGTCACAAAACAAACTCTAAGGTGCCCTGGTGTGGGTAACCCACAGGCCTTCCTGTTCACAGGAGCAGGAACCAGAGCCTGAAATTAGTTGTTCAAGGGCTAGAAGATAGTGGGGTATTTTTTTCCTGTGGATTAATCATTATTTAAGTTACCTTATAGAAAGCAGAAGATTCAACATGTGGGATTGAGAGTGCTTGCACTATCTTTCTCTCGTCCCTCAAGAGTACGCTACTTCACAGACGGTGGCTAGGACAATGTTCTCACAGGTGCCAGATGCAGTTCCAAATTCCCTTGGGCAGAGGAATCAGTCAGGCCCTAGGTCTCCCACATCCCAGCCCCAACCTTACTCATTAGAGCTATCAACCACGTGCTGGGCTGTAATACCTGAGCCTAACCTTGCAAAGATGCTTTAGCTCCTCAAACAAAGAAGTTCTTTGTGGATGTCAAGGCATCAACTCTTCCCGAAAGGTTAAACAGGGCCTTCACTCCTTCAATTACTTGGCTTGGAGACAATGAGCTTTAGCAGGCTAAGCAAAGCTCTGCATGTGAAAACAGCTGAACTGACATGTATTTAGTATGTTGCTGGATTCTCCTCCCAGAAGCTTTGATCAATGTTCAGAGAGCAGGTAAAATGTGCAGTGCATGCCCAGAACTAGGATGCCGGTGGCAGTTCCAACAAGACACCCAGGCAAAAAAACCTTCCTGATCAGACAAAAAGGGAGGTCTGTGGTGCAAATAACAACTACTACACAAATCTTCCCATCTGCTGATCCAAAGAACTCTGCTGATGGTTCCTCAATGAGTTTTGCAGCCACCCTGGGAGTAAAGTATTTTCTCCATTTTCAGTGCCAAGAGACTGAAGGTTAGAGAAATTTGGCGAAAGCCACAGAGCAAATCTGCCACGCCGCCAGAAAAGAGCTCCAAACTTTCATCTCCTATTCATGTTTCAGTTCCTTTGGTCTTGCTACTTCTTGGTGCACCAAGAGCAGTTACTCCAGTGAAGCTACTTGTAAATATGACCGGAGACCACATCACTCCAGTCCTGCCTGTCTAATCAAGTCTATCTGCTGTGTCCCTTGAGAGCACTGGGATGACAGGGTGACCTCTGGGGTGCAGAAAAACCTAAGAGATGTCTCCCTGAGTATTAGATGACCACTCTTATTTCAGATCATGCCTTTGTATTACAATGACATCTTTAGGATTTAGAAAAAGTGAGGTGCAGACACTGGACAAACAGTGAGGGGGACGTAATACCAGCAAATAAAGCGCTCCCAGACCCGTTCTCTGATCCTGAAGTCAGTGGCCCACCGGCTCACATCTGTCCATCTTAGGTTCCTGCAGCAGGGTGGCCACATCTGAACCACTTAGTGGGACTGGGTCCAAGCTGATCCCCAAGCTATGGGCTGGACATTTCCTGAAGGTCCAAGCTGATTCAGCTCCAAAACATGCTATGCACAGCAGCTGGTGGTCAACAGGACTCTGCAGACACAAGAGCTGAAGCAGCAAACTGTCTCCATCTTTGGAGAAGGAGTCCAGTCCAACTCTGAGTGCACATGCAGTCTGTGAACAGACTTTTAGGATTATCTCTGCCAGCAAAATGCGTTTTCATTGCTGGGGCACAACTTGTCGTGGCTTAACCCCAGCCAGCAACCAGGATCCCTCAGCCATTCACTCACTCCCCTCCCCAGCCCCCCAGTAGGGCAGGGAGAAGAGGGAGAAAAAAGAGAAAACAAATCTCGTGCTCTGAGATAGAGACAGTTCAATACAACAGTATCAGAGGAGAAAATCATAATAATAATGGGAAAAGCATATACAAAATAAGTGCTGAAATACATTTGCTCACGACCCAGTGATCAATTGCCCAGCCTGCTCTGAGCAGTGATCACAGATTCCTGCCCCCCAGCCAACCTCCATTTACATACTGAGCATGACATCTATGGTGTGGAATACTCCTTTGGCCAGCTTGTCCTGTCTATGCTCCCTCTCAGCTTCTGCGGGAGGCTGAAAAAGTCCTTGACTTAATATAAGCATTACATAGCAACAACCAAACCAGTATGTCTCATCAATGCTGTTCTCAATACTAAATCCAAAACACAGGAGCTACTTGGAAGAAAATTAACTCTATCCCAGTTGAAACCAGGACAACCTTCTTACTCGCAGCAGCCGCCCCTGTGATCTACCAGCAGGAGGGACCCTCTACAGCAGGACTCCCCAGCCTGCTCTTGCCAAAGTCAGCCAGATTAATTTAGTGTACCAGTGCCGACTGTTCAAACCCATGTGGTTGACTGAACCTGATCAGAGGTTGTTTGTATGGTCTTGTCCAGAGTCAGAGCTTTGGAAATGGTCACCTCCAGCAAAGGGACAGTCGCCTGCACCCTGAAGAGGCAATAGCATCTTCAAATGGCACGGTTTGCCTGTGCCCTTAGAGCTGACTTATCTTTTCCAGTTGGTGAAAAGCACTGGGCCAATTTTTCCATAAAAAGAACTGTTGCAGCTACAACACAGGCAACAACCCGAGGAGCAAATCCAGATGAGACAGATACATCCAAAGGCTCACACCACCTTGGCAGGGATCAGGTTGAGAGCAGGTTAAGCTCAGTTTTGGTGGTGATTTGTGACAAATGGGAGTGGGTTGGTATGAACTGGAATAAATCGTATCAAACAGACCACTAGAAAGCTATTGAAAAGCAGCCTATTTCAGTCATGACCGATCCGATTCATGGCCAAATTAGCAACCCAGACAGCTAAAAGCTCCGTATCGTATTACCCATCCAGCCCAGAAGCTATCTTTAGACACAGCAGGAGCTCTGTCTTGTCTTCAGACCATCCCAGATCTCTGGGGGTGAGTGTGAGGAGGCAAGAACAGGAAGGAGGAAATGTACCATGAAAAAAAATAAAGCATGTTTAGTCTTGTGGGCTGGATGTGGAAAAGAGATCATAAAGGATCATAACTAAAGCGCACTGACAAAAAGGAAACATTGGACCTTGAAAAGATAAATAGATTTAATGGTGTTGTGAAAGTATTTTTAACTCATGAAGTCTTTCTGCTGCTTTATAACATATAAAGAAGGGTGGATACTTTTTGGTTTTTACTTCCTGCCTTTTTTAAAGCTCATCTTCCCTGGTTTTATTTGGCATATTCTTAAATAGAAAGGGCAAGATCTGAGATTTTACCAAATTCATTCTGAAAGTATCAAAGAAGTATTTTTGTCTTCTGATTTGAACTGCCACTGTTGTGCAAGTAAAAGCTAGTCTAACACAGTGCAAAGAAACAAAAAAAACCTATCTATGCTCAGATTTCTGCACCGATGTAGCGACATGCTTTAAGGACTGGTTTAGAAAATGGCTTAAGCAAAACCACGTTCAAATTGATTTCAGCAACCTGCCCAACTTGACAACATTAATTAACACGCTTTAAACTGTAGTTGTTAAATCAGTGCTAAACTGCGCATAGAAGGTGCTTCCCTGGTTTATCAGGAGGCTGTTGCCATTTGTGCATGTAGACGAGCCCTTTGAAAACATGGGTTTAAGCAAAGCCGAAGCAGAACTGTCACCAGCTAAAACAGAGCTGCTACCAGATCTTCACCACTAACTGCAAAAACATGTGTTCCCTTCGGAAACAGGAGGAGCAGCTTCAGAAGCGGCTGCCCCTCGCAGCTGGCCACCTCTCTGCGAGAGGCTACTGCCCTGGCAAATTCAGCACCTTCGCCTTCCTCAAAGCACAGAGGAGGCTGCTGAGAGCCTGGTCTGCTTGCAGAGGGAGTCCCAGCTAGGACACCAAACTGCTGCTGGAGCAGCTGAGGGGTGTAACCTGTAAGGCTGGATGGGATTGATGCTTGGGGAGCAAAAGTGCCTTGAACTGCTCAGTCAAGATCATTGAAATTCAGTCAAACGGGAGGTACACCTTCATAAATCACACCAAAACGTCCTCAAGTCCAACCTCTTTTGACATTATTCCTTATACCTAAGTTGCCCTCTCTAAAGAAAAACAGATAATTTAGCTTATTTTATCAACAATCCTTAGCAAGCTTCAGAAGAAAATCAAGTTTTTAAGCTGTTGGCTCCCTTTTCTTGGAGAGGGACACTCGCAGGCTGCTGGAGAGAGACACTGCAGGACAGCTGACTTGAAAAGAGCACCAACAACTTCAGCTGGCTGAGCGTATGGCTTTGTAGCAGCCCACTGCTGGTCCCAAGGGTCTCGTGATCCCCCAGCCAAAGTCGCTCACACGCCTTCCCTTCTGAATCTTTGTTCTGGGCTCCAGCCCTGTCTCTGCAGTAAAGCTCTTCCCCGTCCCAATTTGGTCAGTACTGTTTTTTTTACTGGGACAGGGGTCCCTGTTTAAAAACACCTTCCACTGAACAAAACCATGGATGAGAAAGGCCTGATCAAAACCACTAATTATGGAATTCAAATGCCCTCCGAGGATGATGGGCAATTCACCGAGGCGCGTCCTTGTCTTCTTACCACATCCTCAGAGGTGGAGTGAGGGCAGCTAATCAGTCTCCAGCCTGATTGCACTGCAGTTCTGGTGGCCAGTTCCTGAGAGCAGTTTTACCCCAAATAGGTATTTTTAAACAGATTAGCAAGTGCCAGGCTCACCTGTTGGTGATGGCAACTTTGCAGGAACGTACTGTCACGGCAGCCTCGTGCTAACCATGAGGAAGGATTTTTCTTCATGGGCAAACTTGCTTACACATAGATCCCTGAAAGTTATACACAGCAGAGTCGAGTCTCTCCTTGTTTTTAGGCTGCATGCTCCAAAGATCTCCCTATCTATAAAAAGCTGAACTTCAGGTGTCTGTAGGAGACACCTCAGGAAAAACAAGAAATCCCACAAAACTCAAAGAACTTCTGCCACCGAGATTAGCTTTGCCACCGAGATTAGCTTTACCACCATCAAAGAGGATCCCCAAGTGCCACAGCCTACCAGCTTTCCTCCTCTTTCACATTTGTTACTCATTAGGGTCTCATGACCGTGTCCTCCAATTAAGCTACAAACTTTTATTACTCTTTCTCCTCTGAAACAGGGAATTGCTCCTGTTCCTAAAATGTAACAAAATGAAGCAGAGTTCAACTGACTTTCAAAATCACACGGGAAAGTGCAGGTAGAAGCTGCACTGCAGCTGAACTGCAGTTCAGTCCTACCAGCCCGATGTCCTAACTGTCTTAACTAAGACCCTCCTTCCTTCCAGATGCTCAGCTTTAGCAGGAAGCTGAGATAAAAAGGAGGTTTCCAGTGCTGCTGTGCCCCACCGCTGCCTGCTCGGCAGGGCAGGAAGCACCATTGTTGTTCCGAGCTGGGCCATCCCCACACATCCATCTCTGCAGCAAAAATATAGCCAGTATCAGCAGCCACAGCCAAGGACACGGCTGATGAAGATGCCACATTGAAATGGATGTCCGGGATGTTTGTGATCATTGGGGTTTAGGGGGGGTCTCTGCACCTGGACCAATTCCAACACAGAGGTTTACAGCCTCCAGCTGCCCATCTTGCCCCCTTTCCTGGCTCCCGGCTGCCCTGTAGTTGAGGGTGGCAACATTTTTGCTTATGTAGGGAAAAAAAGGGACAGAGAGGAATGTCCTTTGCAACACATGACATGAATGGGAACACTCTGCCTCCATTCCCACCTTCGTCATAAATCCTATATCAACATAAATCCTATAGCGACTAAAAAGACGTGAGGCCCCCATCTGCTGCCGCAGCCCTGGGAACAGGGAAGCTCTGGAGACTCCAGGATGAGATGCAGAAACAGAAAAAAAAATCCAGTGCCTGGATTCATCGTGGCTTCTTGAAGACTATTGCTAGGGTGCCAGGACTATCCCAGGTGGGCTTGTGACCCTGCGTGCATTTGAGCTCGCACGGGTAAGATTCCTGCTGCCTTCCAGCGGCGGTTGCATTTCGACAGCGTGCAAAGCAAACAGAGCCCCATCTGAATGAACAGGCCCTTCTGCCAAAAGGCTCAATCATACGAGCAGCCTCATCCACCTTGCGGGGGCCGACCCGATGAGTAAGGACTAGTCCCATGAGTAAGACCCACGGGACTGGACGCAGCTTGTCTTTTTTTTCCGTTTCTTCAAGTGCGTGCAGGCCTGCTAAAGCTGACCTGCAACTCGGGAAGACAAGCAAATGTTAGAAGTTACCCCGTCCTCTCTTCTAAGGCAAACCCCGGGATACCTGAGGCACTCTTCTTTCCCATCCTACTTCCTTGGGCTCTCCAGACAGCCCCAAAGTTGGACTTACAAAGCCCTTGCCTGAAATGAGAACAACGCCTGGCAATTTAGATGAGCCCCACCAATTTCCCAGACCTCGTTCACTCTCCTTGCTTTACCGGGAGTCCCTCCAGCGTGGCAGTCAACGTGCTAAACCCCCGTGCACGCACTTAGAAACAATCTTCTCCTAAAAACACATGCAAAATTGTTAACACCTGCAGGGTGAGAAGGGCCGGAGCCGGGGCTGTGGGCAGGTAACACCACCAGCTTCCCTCTGCTCAGACATTCCCCTCCATTTGCTGGAGTGGGTCTGAATGGAGCTCACCTCTTGCTAGACCTCCTTGGATGAATCATTTTTCCTTTAGAAATGTTTTTACTGGTCCTACAGCAACTGAATAAACCCAGACAAGGAGAGTTTGCTGGAGGCAGGAGTGCAATCCACCTTCCCTGCTGTTTCAATAACTCATTCGTACATTTACAATGATGTGGGTGCACCACGTGTGACAGGAAACATTAACCATAACTTCTGCAGTGTCAGCAGCATCGTTAGCTTCCAGGAACGAAGAGCAACCAAAAGCACATTGTAAAGGCCAGTTTAGTAGGGAATGCCCCAAGATAGGAGCCACTGGAATTTGCCATGTGCTCAATCACAGTGAAGAGGCGTTTGCATTCTTCCTACTCATCTTTGCATGCTGCTCTCAGATTTGTTATCACCAAGTAGCATACGTATTCAAGATGCATATTATCAGCTCCTGTACGTACACACGACCATTTAATTTCCACATCTCCCTGAAACACCTCTCGCTACACAGCTGACACGGGACAACAAAGAAGAGAGAAAATATCAGTGGTGACACTGACCTAGTAAAAGGTTTGCTGCAGCCTGCCTGTTTATGGGGGATTACTACAGCATGCTGATTAAAGAGATTACTATTATCTCTTTATAAGAGATTTATCTGCTGTGATTGTGTGTACGTAAATACCTCACTGCAAGTAGCTGGAGGAAAAGCTACAGTCAGATAATACCAGATCCAAGAGCAAAGTATTTGGGATGAGTGACAACAAATCTCTTGCAAAGCAAAGAATGTCTAGCCAGATGCCACTAAATCTGGGCTAGGTAATATTTCATCTGACAAAGCCAGTGCCCAATCCCCATCTGGCAAGAACTGGCAAAGCTCCAGCGACCGGCTGAAGAGCTGGCCTACATCCGATAGAAATCCCATCTTTCCCTTCTGCTTCCGAAATAAACCGGGCAGAAAGTCAAGAAACCCAGCAAAATGTCAGAAGTGAGCTAATGGCTGTTACGGGTTGAGGTGGGCTGCCATAAATCAGCTTTCAGGTTAGCCTTTGAGAGGTCCTCTGGAGTTGTATTATGCAGCATACGCAACACGGTTGCGGTAGGTCATATCAAATCTATAATGTTGCAGACATGAAGCAGGGGGAAAATCCAGGCCATACCTTTTCATAACATTATTAGTCCGTGGGTTATTTCATCTTTAAAAAAAAATAAAATAATAAATGCTTGGAGATTAAAGGTCACATGAAGGTGGTTTCAAGCTCACCTCCAGATAAAAATCATGGGAGACCAATTTGCACCATTGCTGACCAGAAAGTGATGGAAGGGCCACCCCAGGCGATGGGGGCCAGAGACTTCAGCAGTGGCTGCGTTGTTCCGTGCTGCCCTGACGGAGCTCTGAGACACCAGTCCCTCCTGCAGAGCTCTCCGTGTAAGCAGGACACTTTGCCCAGTTGATCGGTACCCTTGGAGTCGCTGGGGGATGGAACTGTTTAAATCGGGGTGTTACAAAAACCGGGACTTCAGAGCAGATCAGTGACAGCCAGTTGTTTGTGATCATCTCTTCTGGCATGACTACATGGGAAAGGGCCCCTTTTAACTCCAGGCTCTGGCAGAGCAGCTCTAACGAATTTTGCCACAGTGGTTTAAGACATCCCCTTTATCTTGCAGCGCATCCAGACAGACGGGGCTCACAACTGCACCCCGGCCACGCAGCTCACGGCACGGGGAATTAGCTTGTCCAACACATGGGCACCGAAGGCACCCGCACTGCTCTGCCACCACGTCACCTCATCCATCGCCTGGCCCAGCATGATGGTTTGGGGGGTGGCGATGGGGAGGGCAGTGCTGCAAAGTCAGTGACAAAATCACCCCAGCCAAGCCAGAGGGCTACGGCGCACACATCTGGCTGCTTGGGGTTTGCTAACACAGTATTGTTGGTACCTGCAGCTCCTGGAAACTCCCACTCAGGAGGGGTTACCCGTAATGGAGGTCACTGACGGCCCCAGAAAGCAGCAGCCATGTTCATTACAAGAGAGAAGAAGCATCCAGAGGAAACACCAGTGAGCATCTTCTCTGCAGCAGCCCACAGCCTAGTTCACAGTTCAGAAGAGATGGAAAGATGGATGCTAGGCTCTCACAGCTTCTGGGCTTTGCTCCCACGCTTTCGTCTTCTATCTTCAACACTTCTCACCCCTGGGTAGTCCCAGGGCAGGCTCCTCTTAGGCTATGAATCTTGCTGGCAAGAGTGGTCCTACTCCAGCCTTGACCTGAGCACTAGGATACAAGTCAGACGAGGTGGTTTCAGACATAGTCCTCTCATCATTATTGATTTGCCTGCCTGCTTGTGCTAACTGGTGGCAAATCTCAAGCTTAGGTGACCTGCCCCATAGAGGGAATGCTCACCTTCCCCTCCCCAGACCCTTTCTGCAGCCCATGCTTTGGACTTCCGCATCCCCACAGCAGAGCCCCACGGTAAATCCAGCTTCTGCTTCCTTTCATGCCTGTTTCCAGTTGCAAGGGGTATGGTGGGGTGCCCCAAGACAGGCTGGTAGGACCTGGGATCCATCACCCATGTGCTGGCAACTCCTCATGCCCCTGCCCTGGCTGAGCTCCCAGGGTGGGCTGAGGCAGGGCTGGGCTGGCAGGCTCTCCTTCAGACCTTCATCTTCATCAGAGTTTCCAAGCTAGTGGAGGGCCAGGGTCGAAGCCCTCAGGGCTGATCACACCGTTGTGCCTTACGGATAGTTGCTCAGTCCAAATTTGAGGGCCATCGAGTTTCTTTGCCAGAGCTGGGAGTTGAAAGGGTAGATGTTTTCTCAATGAAGTAGGGCCTAAACATAGAAATACTTCAAAAGAAAGCAGTTATTCTTATCTTCCAGTTCAGTGGGCAAATGATTTATGGTTACCCTTGTCTTCTATATTAATGAGATGCATTTTTCCCTATTCCCTTCATTCTTTCCACCTTCCACGTTCAGCACTCCTCAATTCTGAAACCTGGCAGCTCTTCCAAACCTACTGTCCACAAGACTGAGCTGTGGCTCCTTCTTTTCCTCTTGCTTGCACAAACAAATCAACATCTGCTACCAAGCCTTGTGATAAAAGGGAGACCCTTGCAAAAAGAGTCCCTAATGCTGAATGCAGAATTGTATTAGAATAAGAAAAAACAAATTATTAACACTATTCTGCCTCTCTCGCTGCTCCTGCCAGGGACATACCCAAATTACTCCCATCTGCCACCCTGCTGGAAATTTAAAAGCAGCAGTAATCCATAGATCCTTGCAACTATGATTAATTCTATCTGGGAAGGAAGAAAACCTCAGAATTCAATGAAGAAGTTACCACATACAAAAGAGATGTTGCCTAATAGTGGCCCGCTTTTATTTTATTAGAACTATAATACTGAAATTAGTTGCTAATGTTTTGAGGTCTGCCTTTGATCTTAATAGTATATGTGGTGAGAATTGGACAAATCGGTAATTGTCTGCAGCTGGAGAAAAAGCAGTTGGAGGAGAAGCCATCTCAGGATCCTGAGTTGCTTAAGCACATCCTAAGATTAGGGACATGCAAATTTTACTGGGGAAAGGAACAGAGGAGGGGCTTGCAGTGTTGAACAGAAAAACAAATACAAATTACTTTAGGTAGGCTAGAAACTGAAAATGCTTGATTTTAATTGAATTCAAGAACATGAGAAACTCAGTTTTGGCCTTCTCTATCTGCAGTGAAAGCCAATGGCTGAGTTCATAGCTGCAGGTGACAAACCTATCCACAGGGCTCGTCGGAGCTCGTACCAAGAGGGAGAAAAGACACGACAGAGAAGTGGTTTTGGAAGTCTCTGCTACCTGAGGGCAGGCGTGTGGACAGAGACCTCGCTCTCAGCAGCGTCTGTTAACGGGTAAAATTTTTGCATTGTGTAAAGTACACCTCTCCTGTTGGGAGCCCTACCCCCAAAACACCTTATTCCTCACCGGTGAAGAGATGACGACTTCTCTGGTCACCTTGGGTAAGACCCCAGTCTTCTTGCCCCTGCTGCGAGTAGTGCCCAAATCCTTCAGGAGTCCTGCCTAAAAAAAAAAAAGGGGGATTCAGATCAGGGTATTAACAGGCCAAAACTGCACTTCTTAACAAAAAAATTGCTCCTATAAAGACTCATTAGGATCCTGGTTAGGATGTTGCAATGTAATCTTTGATTTCCCTAATGCTAGGAGCTAATCAGACACACAAACAATAATGGGCCGATACCACATCATCTCCCTCCTGCAACTATCATGCCATGGCTCCAGGATGTGCCTAGCTAAAATAGATGTGATTCCTTTGGTCTTCCCATGTTAAATGCAGAAGTACTTTTGGAACAGCAGAAGTTACGTCCTGCCAGGCTCTATTTTCCAGCAGGATTACAGAAATGCCACCTTCAAGACTACTAGCTGTCAGATTGGCGTTCTTCCAACCACGTTTCATCCCACAAACACATCCCTTATGCTCTAATTTTTTTTGTGTGCGCTATGCCTGCATTTAATGAATGCAAATAACATAACAAAAAATAAACAAATGAAAGAAACACGGTCTCTAATCACTTCAGAGGTTGTCAGCAACAGTTAAAAACAAGCTGGAAATATTTTCATTTGTTGCTCTGGTTTCAAAAACATTAGGGAAAGATCTTGCCCCATAGGAAAAGCAGAGGGCTTGTGGAGGTGGAATGCAAGGAGCTGTTTGCAATTATTACTTGTAGAACATACCTTAATGGAACCGCACTGAAGTGGTTTACTTGTGGTTCAAAGGCTGGGTGTTACTCATACTTTATATGTGGTAGACACCATGAGATTGACTTGGGCAGGAGCCATCGAACGCTTCTGACTGCTCAGCCTCAGAACATGCATGATATGGCCGTGGAAGGCATCTTCAGGTTTCTTCACAATAGCTAGTCAGAGCCTGGAAGCTGTTTTGCCTCTGAGGAGGGATTTCCAGGCTTGGGTATTTGTGGTTAGACGCAGCTCCAGTCTCCCGGACTGGGAGCCGATGAGCTGGACTGAAAGTTAGAGGTTCAGCTATCTTCTTGGCAATATTACTTGTCTGTTCATAACAGAGGACCTCAAAGTAAGTCCCTGGAAAAAAAAAAAAATAGGCTGTAACTCACATAAAGCTTCAGACGCTTTCAAAGAGAACATCAATTCCCTGTTTGCTTATACCTTTTCTTGCTTGCTGGGGTTTTAAATGCCAGTTCTTGCTATGTTCTTTGAGTTCCTTGGGAGCCCAATTTATCTCTGTAACTGCAAGTATACAACCCTTGATTTTTTTAATTTTTTTTTTATGTTTTTCTTCCAGCACAGTCTGTTATCTCTTTGAGTCAATGGCTGTCCATTTTGAACGCTACCTACGGGCATGGGTTTTGGTGGGGGAGAGGGAATGGGAGGGAGACTTGGTCATTGGTAACTTCACCACAGCATTGCCTTGAATAACGTGCACTCTGAAACGCGTGAGCATCTGCTGTAGCCACCCTGCCTACCACCAACATCACCCTGCATCTGGCAACCGAGCCCTGCAGGTTAGCTTACAGTCCAAAAACATAATCATACCAAAAGAAGAAAATATGAGCAGTAAGTAGGGATCAGACTTCTGTCTGTCCTGTAAGCTCATTCCTGTTCTGTCCAGCACATTCCTGTGGAAACCTCATGGGGCCAGATATGTTGTGAAACTGCTCCTTAGGGGCTTCATCTGGATCTTCACCGCTGATGTTACGACAACAGCTCATACCTACAGGCTCAGTGGCTGCAATTCCTTTCTCTCAGGGCTCAAGGCAACCTCGTTCTGCCACTTGCACTGCTCCATAGGCTGGCTGCCAGTACCACAGCAGACTGACACGATGTTGGCTCCAGCGCCTACAGACCTCGCTTATGGCTTAGCCTGGCCTTTGAGTCACATCCTGGCGTGTCTGCTCTGGTGCACTTCAGAGCTGTAACTCACCCTCAGCCTCCACGGTGATTGCAATGGTGGGAAGATTACATGTTGGCTGCAGGCTCTGCCCTTGTTTCAGCCTTTCTTCCCCATTAGCACCCAGGACGCCTTTCTGTCACATCCTGATGACAGCCCAGAGGTGGGAAGTGTAGAAGTAGGCACTTTCACTCACCATTTCCACAAAAGTGACATTAGGAGGTCCCTGAGTCTACCTTCCCTTCTGAAGCCGGATAAGCTCTACGTACCCCAGAGCAGAGAGACACTTAGCTAATCTGCTCTTAAGCTCCTGTGATGGAAATCTCGCAGCCTTCAGCATGCTCACAGCAACATACAAACAAATATGGGCAGACCAAAGTTACCAAAGTTACCAAAGATACTTCAGGGAGGGTATAAGGAACAGGGCAAGTACAGAGTGATCTTTTTCTCAATATGTGCTTCCAGCTTCAGGCAATCACTGATTTCAGGATTTCTTGATCCAGGTTCTCAGGCACAGTAAATCCCAGTAAATTTATAACTTGTGAGCATATCTCACCTCTTCTAGCACTAGTACCTACATTTGACCTCCATAATAGCCTAAGATAACTAGCTTCATAATGTACCTGTACATCATATACATAAATACTCCATATATTTGCCTTAAACCTGCTACCTGATAACTTCATTTGATGGCACCTGGATGTTACAATATGAAGATTACTTAGTAGTAGTTTTGTAGCCTTCCTCTACACACCATTCCAATTATTTTAAAGGCTTCTATCACATGGCTGCTCAGCTGTCTTTATTTCCAAGCCAAAAAGTCCCACATGATTTAGTCTTTATTTGCAAGGAAGCTCTTCATGCCTTTTATAAAACAAGCTGTTTCTCTTCAGTGGACAGTTATAACACACCCTTTCTTAAAGTGAGGTGGTCAGAACTAAACATAAAGCCCAAGGTACAGGAGCTCAGGGGATTTATGTATAGCACAGATATTTAATATTTTTTCTCTTCCTCTCCTCTCATTTCCCATAACATTTGACTATTGCTGAACACTGAATCAATATTTTCAGGAAACTTTCTCCTGTGACATTATCTTTCCCCAATACCAATATTTTTGTTGCGAGCTCACAGTTGTGTCATAGAATGGTTTAGGTTGGAAGGGACCTTAAAGATCTAGTTCCAACCCCCCTGCCATGGGCAGGGACACCTCCCACCAGACCAGGTTGCTCAAAGGCCCATCCTGGGGGCCTTGAACGCCTCTATGGATAGGGCATCCACAGCTTCTCTGGGCAATCTGTGTCTCGCCACCTTCACAGCAAAGAATATCTTCCTAATATCTAATCTCCTAATATCTAAACCTCCCCTCTTTCAGTTTAAAACCGTCACCCCTTGCCCTATCACTACACTCCCTGATCAAGAGTCCCTCCCCATCTCCCCTGTAGGCCCCTTTCAGTTATTGGAAGAGGCTCTAAGGTCTCCCCAGAACCTCCTCTTCTCCAGGCTGAACAACCCCAGCTCCCTCAGCCTGTCTTCACAGCAGAAGTGCTCAGCCCTCTGATCATCTCGTGGCCCTCCTCTGGACTGCTCCAACTGATCCATGTCCTTCTTATGTTGGGGGCCCCAGAGCTGGATGCATAAGCTCTTGGTCAGCTCCTCATCCAGCCCCAGGAGAAGCTCCATACACTCCAGCTGGTCCTTGACACAGAGGGCGACACCCGCTCCTTGTCTCCCCAGCCTGTCCTTCTTGAATAGTCTATATCCTTCCATTCCAACACTCCAGTCATAGGAGCTATCCCACCATGTCTCTCTGATGCCAGTAAGATCACAGCCCTGCAGGTGTGTACACATCTCTAACTACATCTTGTTTATTGCCCATGCTACATGCCTTCGCATACAGGCATTTAAGTTGGCCCCCTGATGAAGTTGATTTACTGGCTGGAGCGGCTGGAATTCCTTTGTGCTGCACTCCAGGTGCCCTCCTGTTGACCTGAGATCCTGACCTGGATTTTCCTGCCTATCTCTATTACTTTGTGCAGCTGAATGCCACTGCCATGTCGCAGCATGACACAGTGATAGCTGTCGCTTTGTTTTCTACCCATGTTTACTGAATTCTCCTACAGCTCTTTGCAGCCTTCTTTATTTTTTATTTTCTGGAGTGATGATTTATCCTTCCCAATCACTTACAAATACATGGAAGAGCACAGGGGTCCATGCAGGTCCCTGGGAAACTCCACTGCTACCCTCCTTCTGTCAGGGAAACTGCCCATTTACTGTCACTCTTTCCTATCTAACAACTTATAAACCCACAGGAGGACCTCTCCTCTTACCCCATGACAGCTGACAGAAACCAAGCCTAGTTTCCGAGCAAAAGGCAAACCACATTATTAATAGCATTTCAGAAAGCCAAGCGCACCAAATTGCTTGTGAATATCTCAAACGCAGGGCAGCTTCTGTACAAGGAGTGACCAAATAGTTCAGAACTTGAGTCTGGAAAAGAGATAACTCTAAAGGGTCACAGAAAAAGTCTACAACATCAAGAGTGTTGTCACAAAGAGGACAAAAAGGGAACAGCTCTCTCACCGTTTCCTCAAAACTAAGAACTGGAATGAAGCTCAAGTGAAGCCACGGGGCTGGGGCCAGCACTAGCAATAGGAAGTGTCTCGCCATGCAGTGGCAGTAGATGTTGTGGATGCTAACACCTGCAGGCTTCAGGGGGAAGCTGGAGGACTACACAGAAGCTGGCGTACCAAGGACACAGAAACCATACCCAGCCAAGGCTGTCCCCCAGCTAAATAGTGCTGAGAGCTGGGTGACTATTAGGTAGAAGCCGCTGCTGTAGAAACAAGTGTCACACCTCCAAGCAGACATGGGCTACACCGTAAGTATTCACTACTCCAGGAAAAGTTTTGGGAGAGAAGTACCAACTCATCTGAAGCTGCAAATGTTCATAGGAGCTTTGTCTCTGCCCAAGCTCTCTGACAGTTCACAATCCCATCGCCCTTGTCTAATCCCATAACCGCCTGTAAGAAACCTGTGCAGTCACCTACAGATACTGTCCCTGTTCTGCAGGGGAAACTTCAAAGCCCCCTACATATAAAACCCAAGCAACAGTGGCATTTAAGACCTGAGCTGCTCCTGACTGTAGCTGCAGACATCTTTGTGAGCAGGATCTACAGAGCTTCACGGGCACAAACTACACAAAAGTAGTCTGACTGTCTCCCTTAGCTCATCAGAAGTAAAACAGAAGAAGAAAAAAAAAAGTCAGTTAATTGTTTTGTTTATTTTTTATATTCTTTTTTTTTAGATCTCTAAAAAATAGAATATTTTTTTATAGATTCTCTATTTTTTTTTCCTCTCAAACTGTATCTTCTCAGAGAGAACCGTGTCTTTGGTTTAAATCCTTAGCAACAGCAACTGGGGCACAGAGATGTTTTGACAAACACTGTCTCCAATTTCAGAGTAGGGAATGCACCTTTCTTTTCCTGCCGTCCATGTAAGGCAGAACCCATTTGCATTTAACCGCCTTCCCAGACGACGATGTGCCATGCTGCCAGGAAATCAAAGCAAAGCTCTTGTCCATCAGACCGAAACTTCAGCTCCTTCCCATGCCTGTTAAGACAACACTCTGACAGAACAACTCAGTGGATGCAGAAACTTCCACCTTGCTCTTCTGAGACACGGTCCTCCTCTCATCCCTTCCTATTCTGGGACCCGCCATAGCACATACTCGCTATCAAAACAGACTAGGGGATGAGGGGTTAGAAAGCGGCCCTGAGGAAAGGGACTTGGGGGTGTTGGTGGATGAGAAGCTCAACATGAGCAGGCAGTGTGCACTGGCAGCCCAGAGAGCCAACCACATCCTGGGATGCATCAAGAGAAGCGTGGCCAGCAGGTCACAGGAGGTGATTCTACCCCTCTACTCTGCTCTGGTGAGACCCCACCTGGAGTACTGTGTCCAGCTCAGGAGTACTGTCCTCAACACAGGAAGGACATGGATCTGTTGGAACGGGTCCTGCAGAGGGCCATGAAGATGATCAGAGGGATTGAGCACCTCTCCTATGAGGACAGGCTGAGAGAGCTGGGGTTGTTCAGCCTGGAGAAGAGAAGGCTCTGGGGAGACCTCATAGCAGCCTTCTGATATCTGAAGGGAGCTACAGGAGAGCTGGAGAGGGACTCTTTGTCAGGAAGTGTAGTGACAGGACAAGGGG
>JAHREE010000215.1:6080521-6148025 GCA_033628505.1 Tringa tobata
CCTGCCCATGGCAGGGGGGTTGGAACTCAATGATCTCTAAGGTCCCTTCCAACTCTAACCATTCTGTGATACACTGGAAATGGGTGTGAAGTGAGGGAGCAGCAAAAATCCTACAGAGCTTCTGGCATTTTCCTGCGTCCTCCTTCCATTTTGGGAAATTATTTGGTGCCCAGGAACTGGGGCTACACAAAGCATACAGCAGGCCTGACGCCCCGAGGAGGGCACCCTGCTAGACTTGTGCATGAGGCACCCTTGGCCTCTGCTGCAGAGTGGGAATCGCCCAGCGTGGCCATGGTTAGGGCTCAGGGCAGCAGCCGTTAGAGCTGCTGAACTCATAGAATCGTCTAGGTTGGAAGAGACCCTTGGGATCATCGAGTCCAACCATCTACCCTACTCCTATCTCTCTTGTATTGAGGTGCCCAAAACTGGACACAATACTGAAGGTGTGGCCTCACCAGTGCTGAGTACAGGGGCACAATCACCTCCCTACTTCTGCTGGTCACGCTATTTCTAATACAAGATTTCTACACTATTTCTAATACAATTCACACCTAAAGAGCTGTTTTCCCTTGCTCCAAGACGATATACTCCTCCTCCTCAGCTCCACCCACCAGAACAACCCAAACCAACAGGCAACCAGTGAGGCAGCCAGTACCTTGCAATTACCACAGTAAACACGGGGCCAGCACCACCTCAACACAGGCCCAAACTCCTTTGATGTCAGCGAGAGCGTCGCTTGCGTCAAAGCAGCAAGACTGACCCTGTTGCTCTGGAGGCTGCGTAGGCGGAAAAGACAAGGCCCACAGGTGGAACAAAAGCCTGAAGAAAACGGATTGAGAAAGTATTCAGTAACAGTTCAAAGCCCCGCATGTGGGATGAAAGCCGGCTTACGCTTAATAAATCTAAGAAATGATTCAGTAAGAGTTCATCCTGTGCAATGGATTCCCTGTAATTAATGTAAGCAGCGTCCATCAGAGCCAATACAAATTAAGTACCAGTCGTTCAAATTAACTCTCTGCCTTTGGGCTGCTTTACTTATGTACCAAAGAAAGAACTTTTAATTGAGAGAAAAATAAAGTCTTTCTCAACAATCACATGCTAGTCAACCCACGCTACAGATCTGTTGTTGAGGGATTTGGAGCACGGTCACCATAGCTAGCTGTTTACGGTATCATTGCTTCTGTAGTAAAAACACAAGAGATCCCATTGATACAGCAGAATTTCCCTCCTTCAGTGCTTGAAATCCACACGCAAAAGGGTGTTCAAAGAAAACTGTTTGAGTAGCTTTCAAATCTCTTGCTTTATTTTGAGGCATTTGCATCAGATGCTTTGAGAGACCAACACTGAAATGCCTCAGAATTTTTCTTGTTTATTTATGGTCTTCTGCCTTAGGGATTAGTCCTCCTCTCTCTGAACCCAGTGACCAGCTTTTCTTTACTTTTAGAGACCCTAAATATTTATGGAAGGAAATAAAATCTACCATGGACAGTTTTGGTTCTATTGCTTTCCAGCTTGGTGGTGAGAACATTGCCTAGGCTCCTCAGGGAGCTTGCGGTACCTTCCTGAAACACTGAAGATATTTCTATTGGTCTCAAAACACACTGAAGGCTTTCAGGAAAAAGCAGGAAGATATTGCTCAGAGAACACGCTGTAGAGGGAAGGCTAGAAGTATGGCTGTTGCAAACTCTCAGGACAGCCTTGTGCTGAAGGCTTCCAAGCTGCGGTCACAGCAGGGACAGGCCCATGTTCTTAGAGTCAAGCACCTTTGAACTCTGAGCAAGCCTGGAAGCCAGTTCAAATTCTTGCCTTAGCCAAGAGGCAGAAATCTTGACCTATGGGAATTTGTGCAATCTCGCAAAGTAGAAGTTGGTTGGCCATACGGGCACCTTACACAGTGACAGATTCTTAAGCCGATCTGGTTCTTCAGCCTGGTTTGTATCTTGACATACTAGTTTAGATGCTCTAAAACGCGTTACTCAGTGTGGTGAAAGAGATGAAGTGACGCATGAAGTAAGCCAGAAGTAGGGCTGTCTCAAAGTCAGAAGCTCCAAAGCTTCCCATGATTAAGAAATTATTTCCACTTGGCTCCCTTCAGTTAGTTGGCACACTAGGAAAAAAAAAAATAAAAAAATCAGCAGATAATTTTCATTCCCGCTGCTCCCACTTAGTGCTAAAGACATCTTGAAGAAATGAAGAGGTTGTCTACCAAACTTCCTGTAACTGTTTCATCCTCTGAAGAGTATTCACTGAAAATCTTTTCCAGCAGCTGAAGGGAAGCTGGGAAACCTGTTGCTGGGTCACTGTCTTGATGCTGTCAGTGGCAAAACATGCCTACCCAGGAGGAAGAGAAGGCAGAAGGGGTTCAGACAGCTCAGCACTTCAGCGATCACAAGCTGCAGGCACTTCAGGCTGCTGCACAGGGGCACTCACTGACTCAGGCCTTGTGATTAGGTAGTGCCCTGTTATCTAACCCCCAATAACTCCAGATGTTGGAGGGGGAACGACATGCTGAAAAAAAAAAAAAGGTCTGAAAGAATTTGCATTACTATTTCTACCTTTCTTGCCATGCTGGCTGGAGGAATTCAGTTTTTAAAAGACACTGAAGTGCAAGAAACCAGAGCATCTCAAGATAGGACTGTACCCTCTAGGAGAAAACAGTGGTAAAATTAGAAACGAGAAAGTCTTCACTGAAAACCCCAAACCAGAACAGATTGGTTTCAGCTCTTGGAAATTTGACCTTTTCATTGATAAGCTCTTTTCTCTGTTGGAATGTGTTTTAAGAGAAATATTTGGCCAGATCTCAAATGATTTTCCACCTCTCATCTCTCCCTTCCTTCCCAGCAGCTTTACTGACTGCTTTATTAGACAGTTCCTCTTTTTCCAAATTATATACTTCTATGAGAAATTCCTCTAATATCATGGGGAGTGGTTGCCTCTTTGAAGGATCGAGCTCTTCTTCCCCAAATCTTCAGAGGCAAAGGGAAATAGGATGTCTTAACTGACACGAAAGGTCAATTACTTTTCTGTGTTTAAGAGGAAGCATGAAAATATCACTAGAGGCCAAGACAGGGAATGACTTTCTAGAAATTGCTTCAGTAGACACCATGTACACATCATATAACAAGGGAAGCTAAGAGAGATCCTCTGGAAAAACGCTGGAGAGAAGGAGCTGCTGCCTCGACTGTTTGGTTATTCCATCCTCCCATACCCTGAGGCACAGCGGTCTCTCCACTTGTGTAAAATCTCCCTTGCTTTGGTCACGTTAAATACCCACCACAGCCCTACCCTCACATCTATCCAAAATGCCACCACTGAAGTCAGCTTTCATTCCCACCATTCTAGAGAGGTCAAGTGTTTCTTAAATACCTGAAATAGCCTCATGCCTCATCTCTGCTCTGAAGAAGTTTCCGTCTTCTTCCAGTTTTGACTGGAAATTCTCATGGTTTGAGAGACTCCCCATGAAAATAAAGGATCGTCTCTTTTGAATTCTACTAAAGTAACTTTCTCTAAACATCACAATACTTCTAATTTTGTCCCTTAACTGGCAAACTACAGTTAATTTAGTGCTACTAGTCCCCAACAACATGCATATACTGCACATGATGTTCTTTCCTATGTCTATACTCATAAATCCAACAGTGTCAGACCCTGTCCTGAGCGCTGGAGCATGATTATCTATGCCCTGCTTCTAGTAATATTTAAATTGCAGCAATGTGGTTACCATGGCATTGTGCAAAAGTGCCTTGTTGTAACCTGTCTAAAATATTTCAGATAGAGGATATATATTTGCTGTGGAGATCTGTTTAAAATATTGCCTAATATTTTCAGTGCAACAGTGTCATAGTCCCATTGGGCAATCTCCCATTTTCATCTGGGAAAGGAGACAAACACAGTAGCTACGATGGGAGTGTTGCAAACTTCCTTTTTGATTCAGTTTACAAGAATATCAGCAAAATCCTAATAGACAAGATAATAACTTTTCACAACATTCCCATTTGCATAAGATGATTAAGTCCTTACAGGTAAGCCAACTGTACCCTGGGCTGCACCAAAAGGAGTGTGGCCAGCAAGTTGAGGGAGGTGATTCTGCCCCTCTACTCGGCTCTCTTGAGACCCCACCTGGAGTACTGTGTCCAGCTCTGGAGTCCTCAACATAAGGAGGACATGGACCTGTTGGAGTGTGCCCAGAGGAGGCCATGAAGATGATCAGAGGGCTGGAGCACCTCTGCTATGAGGACAGGCTGAAAGAGTAGGGGTTGTTCAGCCTGGAGAAGAGAAGGTTCCAGGGAGACCTTATAGCCCCTTCCTGTACTTAAAGGGGGCCTACAGGAATATGAGGACAGACTTTTTATTAGGGCTGTTGCAATAAGACAAGGGGTAATGATTTTAAACTGAGAGTGTGTAGATTTAGATTAGATATTAGGAAGAAATATTTTTACAATGAGGGTGATGAGACACTGGCACAGGTTGCCCAGAGAGGTAGGAGATGCCCCATGCCTGGAAACATTCCAGGCTGGGTTTGACAGGGCTCTGAGCAACGTGGTCTAGTTGAAGATGTCCCTGCTCATTGCAGGGGGGTTGGATCAGATGACCTTTAAAAATCCCTTCCAACCTAAACTATCTTATGATTCTAAACATGTGGTCTTTTATGACCCCTACTGTATGTACTTCACTTGCGATATAAAGTTGCAATATTACATTAAAAAAATACATTTACAGAAGAAATATTGGTAAATGCAATGGACATAATATTCATTACTGAAGTCAGATGATATGTACTTTGAATGCTTTTGAATGTTGAACCTTTTGTGCAATTATATATAATGCAATGTAATTGTGCATGTATATAATTGTACATTGCAATTGTACTAATGCAGTAGTAAAAGTCTTGAAAAAATTATAAAACACAACAACCCCACCCAAACCACCCAGACCCTTACTGAAGCAGAACTAGCACAGGGTACACATGCACACAGAGCAGCAAGAGGGGAATTTTGGAGGGTTGAAAGAACATGCCCCTCTGCCTATCTCCAAGGTCATGCACAGGAACACAAGCCAGCCCTCCAATCCCCCCCTTCCCCCTATACTGTGACTTCGATGTCACAGCTCCCCACACCTCCAAGTTTATACAAACCCATCCTGCTCAAGACGTGCCTATACACAACCCGTCTACAATTACCATTTCAGTGCTCATTCTCAAATCTGTGCTATATCTGTACAAATTTGTACTATGGATCTTGATATTAATAGAAAAACTGGAGTGTAAGGATAGGCACTCCACAAGAAATAGCCAGATGTTAAAACAAGAGATAATAAGGAGACAGAGCAGCTTTGGCAGAAACCGCTGTAGGGAAGGGAAGGGTGGTTCCAGGAATTGGGAGTATAAATTTTGATTAGGGTTGGGCTGGTATTTCCCACTTCAACTGCCTAGTTTTCTCTTTAATAAGGAAATGGGATTTTCACTTTTGCCCCACTCAATGAATTACATGGGAACAAGGACTTGCCTTCATAGGTAAGCTGGCCCTAATGTCACTTGTAAAGCATGACCACACTGGGAACAGTCGTGTTTTACACTCATACCTGGGTCTTGCTGTAAAATTATTATACTTAAAGTCTACTTGAATGTAGCTGTCAAAGGAAATGCAGCACTTATCTCTGCAATTATTTCTTTCAGAGAGCATGAGAAAAATTACTCCTTTCTGAACATGCTCGGGGTTGATCTTCACTCCTTGCACACACCCGCGTTCTAAAACTCTAAGCAAAAAAAGAAGAGAAGATGAGACCCTGAAATGCAGAGTCAGCGACAGACAGACATTTCTGAATTTATACTAGCATGGACTATTCACAGTCACTGCCCTTTTCATCCATTTGTACAGAAATCAGTTTAATTTACCTCAGCTGGTGTGTGTGTGCAAACTAGTCTATACCACGGGATGCTCCCAAGTGTTTTGTGCAGAAATGCCACTTGGAGCACAAACGCAGGGCGACGGGTGACACATTATCCAGAGAAACTCGCCACCAGGCCCCATGTGGATCAAGGACGTGAGCCAAATAAAAAAAAAAAAAAACAACAAAGGAGGAAGGAAGCGATACTAACGTGCAGTTAACACAAGCAGAGTCATCAGAGAGAGGAACGGGGGAGAGAGAGAATGCCTAAATTATAGGTGGGGGAATGGGTGTGGAGATTCGCAATACCCAGTTTTACAGACGGAATGACTTACGAACCGCGTTGCGAGGTTCCATCTAGAGAGTCTCTAAAATGCAGGAATTCTTTTTCCTCCGGTCGTGTAAACTACAAGCTCTGCTATATCTGGTTATTTTCTGCAGGCTGGGCTATAAATTGTTCATTTTGGTGATAGGACTGCTTCTTCACATTCATCACAAAGAGTCAGTTGTTGAGTAAAATCGGCTTTGAAACACAGAGATAATGATCAAGAGCTGAAGTTTATTAATAGATTTATGTGCTTTCATTCAGTTTAAAAACCCCATACTTCCCAAGATCAGACAAAATATATTAGCTATGGAAACAAGCCAAAAAAAGTATTTAATCTTTATGAAAGAGATAAAAAGATAAAACTAGTGAGTAATTCAGTTGAAGGATGGGACAAAGGGGGAAAATGACTCCAGTCAATTAATGCTGCCTCTTTCTTATGCCCTACAACCATTCATAAAGTCGCTGGGCTGGAGAGGTCCTCTAAAGTTCATTAATCCATACCTGCTCCTCAAGGCAGGCTCCACTGTACCTGAGGGGTTCCTGGAGATGTTCAATCTCACATCACAAGCCTTTCGGTGGACATCGCACAACCTCCCCAGGTAAGCTGCTGTACTGCTTCACTGTCCCTTCTGCAACTGGAACCTGGTCCTTTCTTCCTAGAATTCAAGTCTATTACTCGTTTTGCCACCTGGAAACATGGAGAACACAAATATAAAAGGCTGTGCAAAGCAAGATGGAGCAGTGTGAAAACTTGTTACACCCTCCCTCACAACTCCTCCTGAGGCCGGTCATCTCAAATCACACCTGCTTCAGGCTCCACACATAAACAAACCCCAGGAGTATAAAAATGTGTATGTGTATTTTTCCACACGCTTACTATTTATGCAGGGGAATATTTTAAATTACACTTCACTGCTCTGTTCGGGTATTAAGAACCAGCAGCGTGGTACAGCAAATTCTTTCATTGTTTTATATAAAGGGATGGATGTTCTCCATTTCAGACAATCACACCAGCCACAGGAGCACAGCATGCTTCTTGGCTTGGTAACAGCATTTTGGAAAGAACATTACACCAATAGTTTTGGTTCAGTGTTTGTTCAATGACTAATAGCCTATCTGAAGTAAACCATACTACTTGTAGAATAAGAAAACACTGAAGTGTAGGTGACTCATCCAGGTCTTTTCTTTATCTCACTAGTATTTCGCTCGCATCTAACCATTAGCTCTAAGTTTATTTACATGGAGTTTTTAAATTGATTCTGACCACTAAATTCTCATACGTATGAAACAATCAGGGGTTCCATGAGGCTGCAGCATCTGATCGCTCTTACCTTAGGGTATGAGCCTTAAATGTCAGAAAGGATCCCAGCAGCTGCTCAGCTTATAGGAATGGCAATACTGGATCAATCCTGATTCCTGCAGTATGGAAAATGAAGTGTTGTTGAATCAAAAAAGGTTGATGTAATCAGGCTGATGGCCAAGAAATGCCTGCTTTGGTTGCATTATGAAGTCAATTAGAATCATGGAATCATAAGGGGTTGGAAGGGACCTCTAGAGATCATCTAGTCTAACCCCCCCGCCAGAGCGGGTCTACCTGTAGCAGGTTGCACAGGAACTTGTCCAGGCGGGTTTTGAATTGGTTGCAATGATGTTGTATTAACATGTCAGCTTCTACTGAAGCTCTCAAATCTTCCCCCAGATAGCTGTTCAAGGGCATTAACCTGCTTTATCAACCTCAAGAATTGAAACACGCTTCATGCCGGGTCCCTGCTTGGGGCCTTAAGGCTCTGCTACCTCTCCCTCACCTTGCCAAGGTTTGGCTGGCCATGCTGCAGGCCAGCTCTGAGGGACTGGGGACCAGTCTGCTATGAGAAGAGATGTGGGAGAAAGACCTCTGAGCAGCCCTGCCAGAAACCTGCCCCTGCTTTGCTCGGGAGCCACATCACCCTTAGCCCTCGCCTAAGCTATGCTGCAGGTGTGCCCACGCCTGCCCAACTGCCTCACAGATCCTGACCCACTCACTTGGCCTTGGACCCGCCTTGTCATTACAGACTTGTCTCTCTGGTCTGTTGGTTGAACCTCATTGCTGTCACCCTACTGCTCTTCTTGTTTGATAACTGCAGGACTGCACCTCCTCTCAGGGAGGTCACTGCCCCCACCTGGTCACCCCGAGATCCCAGCCTGCCTTCCCTCATAGAGCTGCCCACTCCTGGTGCTCCCCAATACATCAAAAGCAAGGCTTGTGAGGAACCTCCATCCCTATTTCACCAAAAAGCTCTTGGGCTCAAACATGTGCCAGGCAGCTTGGCACAGCCTATCAGCTATAGCTCACCTGTGTTCCAGAGCTCCAGCACTGGGCACTCTGAAGAACCATGTCCCACTGTTAGCAAAATGCAACCATCAAACACAGAATCGCCTAGGTTGGAAGGGACCTTTAAGATCATCTAGTCCAACTGTAAAAAAAAAACCAAACAAACCAAAACCAAAAAAGACCCCAACACAACAGCCACATACCACCAACCAACACTAAACCATATCCCCAAGCACCATGTCAACTCGTCTTTTGAATATCTTCAGGGATGGTGCCTCAACCACTTCCCTGGGCAGCCCATTCCAATGCTTGATAACCCTTTCTGAGAAGAAATTTTTCCTGACATCCAACCTGAACCTCCCCTGGCGCAACTTGAGGCTGTTTCCTCTTGTCCTGTTGTGAGCAACATCTAAAGAACACCACCCTCTTTCAGATATTTAATAGTCATATCAAGGCTAGGAAATCCACTTCTCTGGGTAACACTGATTCTAACCAGCTGCTGGTTCATAGGAAAAAGCAGCATGAGATCAATTATTAGTTCAATTTATGAATTTTAAAATTATATGTCAGCTTTAGAGACATGCTGAGTATCCCTCTACCTGTATTAGAATGATGTGTCCTTCCTTCAGGAGTAAGACCACAGCAAGAAAACACCTTTGGCACTACAGACCTGGTTTTGGTTAATTCTCTCTGGTCTTTCAAAATCTACACGAGCCACTAGTTATCAATCAGAGCAGCAACTCAGTCACAGCTGAGACGAGACTGCACAGAGCTTTGCTGCTGCTTCTCCTTACACAAACGCCCTGTTCCACCACCACGTTCTCACACAAGTCCAGCGCACAAACGAAGAAACTGTTGAATGAAGAAATGTTAACAGGGTTCCTGGGCAAAGACAAGCAGATGACTTTACAAGGCAGTACAGTCTTCCTCCTTGGAGGGCCACATCACAACCGGCTGTTACATCGGCCATTCACAAATATTCAGATTCTTGAGCCAACTCTAATGTTCTCATTCACAAATGCTATCTGTGACCTCCAATTTTCTAGGATTGTTCTCCAGAATAGCTGGTACCTATTACTTACACTTCTATCTTTAATTAGCCTTATTATAAGAAAGATTATACACAGAGTTTATACATTGCACCTAAAAATACAGCACTTTTACAGGCAGTGCTTTGGAAACCCCAAACAGTAGGGACTACTGCAGAGCACCTGCTAAAAACAGAAGCTACTAAAAGTGCATCAAGCTTGTCTTCCAGTTTCCATGTTAGCTTTTTATAATATTCAAATCACAGTCCCAGTCCTGTTTTTGCAGTACACCTAATATATGTAAACAGCATTCAAAGTATATCCCAAATACCCTTTATGTGAAATAAACGTCGTGTTAAGCAAAGTTTGCACGTGCCTTTTCTCTAACAGTATGAAGTATGTTCTTTTAATCATAGAGGCTCCAACCTAAATACACGACCAATATTATCATGAGACACTCTGTACGTGCACAAAAACCAAAACATACACTGGCCTAAACCAGTGTCAGTTAAGAGAATCTCAAAACAGAAGAAAAACAGTTTTCTGGTTTTTGGTTTGGGTTTTTTGTTGGTTTGGCTTTTTTTTTTTTTAAGCTGAAAGTTGACCGCTTCATACTCAGTTCACTACCGCTCTGCAAACCAATTGCCCCCCCCCCTTTTTTTTTTTTTTTACTGCTCTTGACAGTCAATAAAATCATTGCTGAAATAAGGATGCCTTAAACCATAAATGCACCTCTGGCTCCTGATCTACCGTAATGGGATTTAGGCCTACCATGAGAAGGAACAAAGTCCTCTGAATTCCTGTTCTTACAGCGCCAGTTCTGTCCACCCAATCCCCAATTCTCCGTGTAACAACCAGAATGGTAGCAAGTTTCCACCATTAATCTTTCCACATTCAGGACAGCCACATACATTAAGTGAACACACCTGAATTGCAAGCAGACAAATTCCAAGAGATAACACAATGCTCCAGGGGAAAGATGTTACAGTAGTACAAACTTCAACTTGTCATTGCACTTGGATTTCAAAGGCTTAAATGTTATCAAAAGACAAGACTCCAAAAAGAGGGACGTACCCTGGAGCAACCACATTTTCTCAGTGGCTAGAGTGAAGTAATAATGGTACTTCTTGATATACAGCATGGGTGAGACTGACACTGGAATACTGCATAGTTTTGTGTTAAATAGAAAGCATGAGAAACTTGTGGGCAATGCAGAGATCTGTCAGCTACTTGAACCCTTTTGTACATCAGTGTGGCAAGAGAGGTTTCCTTACAGAGTGACTTAGAGGAACCAAAATTTCTAATTTCTAAATTGAGGCATTCTCACTTTCCCTCATGACAACCATTTGTCCTCCTGCTGGATACTAAGGCAACCCAAGAACTCAAAGCCAAAGTCAGGTCTGAGAAACACAATTGTGTGTCATTTTTCAAGAACCATGAACGAAAAATTTGTTGTGCCCTTGTAAAGATAAGTTTTTAGCAAAAATAACTTACCCTTGATCTTCCATCTAAAGAGTCACAAAGATTTCAGAAAGCAAAACCCCACAGCTCTTAAGTTAAATAAAAGACAAGCAGCCTTGTTGTATGCATAAATTCTTATATAAAAGACATCCAGGGTTACACAATAACCAGTTGCAATAACCATTTGCTGCACAAATACAGCTCACACTGGAGTTTATAACACACCATACTTGTAGTGTCCTTTGGTCAATTCTTCTACTTTCATAAACTCCTCAGTAATTAACGCAGGCTTTAGCAAGTTCTGGGTTTTCTGTTCATCAATTAATCCACATACAAATACATTGGTACTGTGTCCCAATTTGAAGAAGTCCCTTTTTCAAATGAAAAGTGAGATAAAAGAAGTTTCTTAAAAAAATAACATATAATAAATCAATGAAACCGTCGTCCTCTTCCACGTTTGCTCTTGAGATGACTAGCAGAACGCCTAAGAGTTTTCCTCTCTTGACGATGTTTTTTCTCAGCTTCCTGCTGTTTCTTTTGTTGCTCTGACTGGAATATTAAAACAAAAATAGACTCAGGTTCTTGTAAACTTACACATCACCCTGTTGTTCAAGTATCTATATATCAAGTCAGAATCCTGTTTAGGAAATCTGGAAGTGTTAACTGCAAATGGTCTCCTGCAATCTTGTTTTACACTGTAGCTGTTGACTCCGGGTATCCCTAGGCATTATCATTCCAAGTAACTCAGAGCAAACATTTAAGACAAAGTTATCAAAAACAGTGAAAAAAAAAATCATGTATTTCAGATGAAAACAGATGTCTAACAACAGACTGTAAAATTACACTCGAGAATTTATGTTTTAATGCCCTTAAGAAGGCAGAGCACAATTTGATGCTATTTAATATCTACTTTGGTTAACTTAGTATTACCACACTTAGCATTTGCACAAACACATTTTAAGAGACAGAACAACTAGGCAAATTTGCTGAAACATATAGGTTTTCTAAGAAGTGTTCTTACAAGTTCTTGAAAGTGTTTGATATGCTGTATGCAATTCTAGAAAGACTTTCCACATGATAATAATTTAAAATCTCTGCTCCTGTGCCACATGCTCTATTAATGTTTTTCCTCTTCATCAAAAACATGCTGAAAGGGTTTCATTTACATACCACATAGATGAATGACTCTGACAGGCATAAACTACTATTTTCGTTGGAAGACTAAGGCTTGTCTTCAAACTAAGCATAAATCTGAACTAGCAGACTTGAACTAGCCAAGCTCAGGCAATGGTCCATGCTACGAAATGCTCTAAATATGCTATAATATACTCTAAATAAAATTAGAGCAATCTCAACGGCAGCACAGGATAAGTGCATTAACAGTGTGACAGAAATACTGCTCACACAGCTGTATCCTCCCTACATCTGAATTTGTAACCAGCAGCATTCATACGTCAGCCCATCTCCCCCTGAATCTCCCATTAAAGTGTCATTTAAACCTGAGCTGGAGATTTGCATGCACAGGCATCATTTTGGCTGAGGTGAGATATGAACCAATTTACCAAATGTAGCAATAAGCCCATACCAGCATCATAGTAATTAAAGCTGGTGGTCTTTGGACGTTGCTGAAATTGACTGACTCCTGTTTCCACTGCAGGTAGGGAAACAAGAAACCCACTATGTGAAAATGTAAGTAGTTTCTCTCTGTCTCCAGACTTCATCTGAAACAGTCTTGAGAAATCTTACTTAATGTAATGTTGACCATTACCTCTAGTGTAGTGAAACTGAATTCCTGATTTGCTTTTGAAGCTGTCTTGTTGTTGTTATTTTAAAAAAAAAGTCCTCTATACCTCCCTAGTAGTGTTAAGTACTTGGGTATTTCAGAAACCCTGCTATTTTGTTGTATCTATTTGCCATCATAAAGCATGCTGAAATTGAAAAACAGGATGTCACGCTGTGGGAACCATACTAAAATCCCCTGAAAACTAAACTGTGAAGTATCACTGACAAACAATTTCATGGCTGGATCTGTCAGTGCTTGCTGGGCATTTGGGAGGCTGCTAATATATCACACCTGTAGCAGCAAAGTTCAGTCTCAACTCCACTAATTTATAATGTCAAATGATACCCATCCTGCAGAAGCACAATTCTCTCTCCCACTAAATCTTCCCACCTACTCTTAAGTAAACCTGCACTTTAAGGAAAGGGCATCACAAAGCAGAAGCTGATGATCAGAATAACACTAAAATCCCTTTTTTGGCTTGCCAACTTCATCTTTTCATCCTCTGAAAAGGAGTGTCAAGAGACTGCATAATGTGACCTCTTCCTAGCATTCCCTGCTCCATTCCCTGGGACTTCAGGATATATACATGGGGTCCGTTTATTGGAGAAAAGACTTGCAAGTCTTATTTTGTTACTCTGTTGACAGGAGAAAAGATCTCCTCTATAACTGCCTTATTTTTTCTTTTAATTAGACTTTCAAAAATCTTTCTAATGCAACAAGCACGATGTATGTATTTCAATAAAGCAACATCAGTTAACAGCAGCAACATAATTAAAAAAAAATAAAGCTAGAGCATATCTGATAGAATCAAATAAAAATGACATTCTGAACCACTGATGTATCTGTCTTCTACCACTTTACTCCTAAATCTTCACAAAACTGTTAGCAAAAGGTGGTAGTTCATTGCTCACCACCAACTGCAAGAAACCTTGTGGGTCTGCACTAATTTAAAGCTACTATAAAAAAAAAGACCATGCTTTGGAAGCCCTGCAGAGCCCACTTAAATAGCTGCAAGACACTAAACGTATCAGTTACAGCAGTTGGTAAAATCCCCAGAAGGGCTCCCTGCACAGCACTGCAAAGGAATCTGTGACTTATTCTACAGTCAACACATTTTAAATTCCAGCAATACAGCAATCAAAAACAGATGAAAAAGGATATCTGCAAACAGACAATAATCAGGTAAAACAAGTAAGGTAGAAATAGTCTAATAAATTTGGTTAATTTTTTTTTAAGGCATGCCTAATGTGACAATCAAATAATTACTTTGCCATTCTTGTGACAGCAGTTTACAGGTGAGAATAACATTTGACCACTGGTAAGGAAATATGTATTATAACAGAGAGGCTTACTGAGGAAAACCAGTTTTAACTGATGTACATTTTGTCAGCTCAAGTTTCAATTAATATGGGTCTTCAGCTTTTATAATGTGTCTTTTCCCCAGTTCTCAAGTCATTTTCTAGCAAAAAAAAATAATCTTCAAGTGTTCTACAGCAGTAGCAGATGCACACGTGCATTTAACTCTGCCCACACTATAAAGTAATCACCTGTCTGCAATCTACAAATTTCCTTAGGATGGGAAATCAACACCCTTCGGGAAAGTTAGATAGGCAGCAGTGAACTACACACTTTGAATGGAATTTGGCAAGTAGAACAGGACCACAGCTCGCTCCTGTGATCTGTGTTATACGTCCAATGACAAAGGTGGAGAGGAGCTCTGTTTTCATCACGCTGAGACCTGGTGACACTGTCAACCAAGAGGCACGTACAGCATCCTGATCTGCGGACCAAGATCTGATCACTCCTGGCACCAGAGTCAGGTAAGGTCACAAGCTTCTGATGATATGTCTGCAAGTAAACTATCAAAAGATGGAAGGCAGTATTTTCCACCGGATTATAAGATTTTATGAGTGCTGTCTGAGTTATAAGGGTATAAACACACAGTGTACTACCGGAGGCTTTCATTCTCTTGGCAAGAAGCAGAAGAGTTGGCAGCTTATAAAGAAATGAAGAGGGACATTTGTTTGACGGTTTTAAAGTTCCTGTTCTTTCATGCAAAAACTAAAGTTACTTGTGCATTATCTTAAAAAATTATATATATAGCTCACCTTCTTTAATTTGAATGTTGCCTGTTTGCTGCCTACTGTGGTATCAGACACATTGAGCGTGCCAAGTTTTTCTTCAAGCTTTAAACGATCTCCAAGAGTTTTCCTGCAGAGAATAATTAACATTAGTCCATATTCTTGCCATCTTTTTACTATAATAAAGGCTGATAATTCAGTCAAAACTAATCTCAATTTCTTTGAAACCCTGAAATGCCAAAAATCTAAAAAATAAACATTCAGTAAACAGAAAAGACAAGTTCAAATCATTCCCTCCAGATATTGCTTTCAGTAGAAACACTTAAAATTTATGTAAAGTTCATTGCAACACGACTTAGTTGAGAGAGAAACCACTCCCTTCTATTGCTATAGTTTTCTACGAAATGTCAGAAAAAGTCAGGAATATTCAGTTGCAGTAATAGATACATACACAAATGAAAAAAACCACCAGTAAGGCTGGATACATGCAGCCTTCTTGAAATCTTACAATTTGTGAATTGGAAACACTTTTGAGGGAAGGAAATAATCTTGACTGTACATCAGAACAAACTTATCACCAAATGAACCACTTCACTGATAGAGACAAGCTATTTAATCCAAATACAAACGACTGCTCAGACACTGCGCCCCTAACAGTCTAATGCAAACAGTTTTCTAAATAAAAGAACAATGCAAACGAGCAAATGGGATAAGAAAGACAGACTCTGGCCCCAGAGAGGAGCTCCATGTGAGCATACACCTTCAAGTGCACGGTACTCATCAGTTTCTGTGAGCAAGCTGGTGTAGAGCCTCTCCCCTGGGCACCCAGCTCCAGCATTTCTACCAAGGAGGGAGCTGTTGTGATCAAAACCGATACTGCTTCCAGCTCTCCCCCACTGGAGATTAGTGCTCCTACACAAGCAAGACACGTGGATGTGCCCCAGTTGCTCCTGGTTGCGAGCTGCTATTTAACATCCCCCTTGCTGGCTTCAGTAAGCCGGGCTGTAAACTGGGAGAGCTGAGGAGTGGCAATACAGCTTGTTCCCACACAGCCTCCAGCACAGGGGTGCCACAGGCAGGGATGGGGCTGGCTTCAGCCACCTCCCTAAAGGCACCCGTGAGCCCCAACACGGCCAGTCCTTCTCCTACGAGTATAGATATTGCCACTCCAGAATAACACACATGCACTTAGAAAACATTTTCCTGACTGCACGAAATGAGTTTCTGCAATTCGAGATGCTGTTCTTGTTAGCGTCTTGTTACATCTCTCTGAAGAGGGCTAAGAGCCATTTTTTGTACAAGTTTTAAAGTGGAAAATACGTCATCATAAAAATTACCGACGATCAGCAGCCACCAAAAGCCAATGGCATTTCTATGGATGAAGGGCTGGTGGATCGTGGCCTACACACGAACTATCTGAAGTCCGCTGAATTTTGGTTAATGAGCCATTTTGTGTAACAAAGACTTTTCAGATTAACGATGAAAAATTACTGTCAAGAATTACTTTATTTCTCATGACTAGGTACTTTGATTGTATTTTTTTTTTTCTGTAGTATATTTTTCATTGAGTACATGTAAAAACTTGTTCCATCTGTGCGAATCGGGAAGACAAGCTAAGCCTTAGAGCTAACTATGGCAGAAGATCAGTCACCGACGTTGTGGTGGGACTTCTACAGTCAAGTGAAGTCCCATTTTTTTTCTCCCCTTTGAAAGTGAACTGGAGAAATATGGCTACTACCCAGCAATTATTTAGCATGACTGCCTAGATATTGCTTCAGTCAGGAGAAAAATTTAAATGAGGAGATATTAGCAAAACGCTGTGGGGTTGCAATTTTACGGAATAATTGCAGGTATGGCTGTATTTATCTGAACATGTGCAGACCTCAGATGGTAGGGAATTGCACACACTGATACACAGACACAACAGCTGGGTTGTTTGTTTTTCTTTAAAAAAAAATAAATCCTCCTCAACAAATTGATTCAAGGGATACATTAACAATGTTATTAAAAGCAACTTCCCCTGCCCTACAGTAAAAAACAAACAAACAATTGCCCTGGCACTTCTTTTTGCCTCAAAGAGAATTGTTTTTCAGGACTTTTCCTGCTGTTTTACTTTAGCAATACCTAGGAATGTCAACTATGCTTTTGTTAGCTTTTTTTGACTTTCTTGGTGATCCCTGAAGATATATACATTGACTGTCATACTTTATAAAGCATGACTACCGTAGTTTTTAATTTTGACATGCTCTAACTTCCATTAACAACCCTTTTAAAGGGACATCACAAAAACCGAAAGAGCTCTTGGCACATTGATAAAAGCCCTTTCCTTTTATGGATCCTTTTCAGCTACGATGTAAGGAAATTAACGCAGTAAGTTAACAAAGTTTTGCATCTTTGCTGCTACATTCAGCAGGTTTTCGCGTGTCAGCCTAAAAGTGCAAAAGGGGAAAAGGAAATGTAGACTGATTTGAGACAAGGCGTTATTTTTTCCAACCATTAGTAAATTTTGCAGCTTCCCTGCGCAAAGAAACGCATAGGCTCTTGGTCTCTGAGGAAATTTATAGTATGCACTGCTGCTTTAGAAGCTGGGCTTGGAGCCGTGCTGAGTCAGGAACATGTCGAAAGAAACACCCAGTTTTATGTAAGCCATAAACTGTTTCCTCAGGTAGAACATTATACGATTAGAGGGAAAAAAAAGAACACCTAACCATTAAACGCATAGTGAAGGTATTAAGGTACTTAATTACATTGGTCACAGACCATCATTCCGTAACTTGGATAAATCAAATCAAAGACAAACACGCCAGCCTCACCAGATTGTACATGCCACTACAGTCTTTCCAATTTTCAGTACACTACTTGAATTAATTACTTTTATGCTGACTACTTATCACTGAATAAAGCCAGCAAAAGACATATTTAGGTATGTTTTTCATAAAATTCTAATATGTAAAAGTGCTTATTAACCAAACACGTTAGGTCACAACACAGACTAAGTCATTATCGTTACAGAATCACATCAGCTATACATTACAAGAAATGGATACAAACTGTTAATTTTTAAATTCCCTTTAAGAATTTAGGGAATATCTAACTCCATGCTCGGAACAACACCTGAATGAGCACAAATCGGATCAGTGAGTATAGAGGTAATTGCTTAGACAAAAACAAAAACAATGGAAAGACAATTTAATGACAGCAACTCAGAGAAACATGGAAGGATGTAATGCTGTCACATCCATTTTTTTGTCTTCCTATTCTATCCTCAATTTTCTCTCCTTTTCATTTTTAAAACATTTTACGTTACATCCCATCTGTGCATTTACCACATGGAGAGTATCTAACCTAAGCCACCCTAATTATGCACCACACCATGCATTATATTCTGCAGAGAATTAGCAGTGCATCTTAAGACAGACTCTCTCTTCCCTAAACCTAGTCTTTTAGAAGTTCTTCCATGCTTTATGTCATCACTGATATTCCTCCATCCACTGGACAGATCTGTGGTATTTGCTTTCATTTTTCCCAAGCTGAAGCAATAACTTTTCTCCCTCTGTAAACCAGATGAAAGAATTTATTTTGTCCTGCGTCACACTGTATTAAATTCTTCTAAATGTTTCTCTTCCTTACACCTGTCTTGGCTTATTTACTTAACTTTCAGTATCCTTGTTCACATTTAAGCCTTCAATGTTTTGAATTAAATGAAACCTTAATACTCCAAATTGAGTGTCCTTGAGAATTTCCTTTAGAGGTCAGCAGCTCAATTTGCGTAAAAGAACAGTATGTGAGTGGGCTGCAGCCATTGCTGCCTTTTAGGGAAGTATTTCAATACTGCCATTTGACCACTGTCTCAGGCTCCTTTTCAAGTCACTTTCTAACATGACTATAAATCCAAGTACAATGTAAAAAAAAAATATCCTTAACCTACAATACTCTGTCAGAGTGTCCAGAGTGGATTTTCTCCTGACAAAGGAAAAAAAATCTGACAAAAGTAAAAAGTTGTTTCATCTTCTGGAAGAAAGAAAGAAAAATAATCAGAAGAAAGTTGATAGACTAAGAATGTTAGTCTAGAATGAGTGGGTATATTCAATAAAAAGAACAAAGACAAATCACCATGTGAAAACACTTGCTGATAAAAAACAGCTAAGGAAAACATGGGAATCAGTTCTGCAGAACTGCTGTAAATCCCAATTTATAAAAACTACTATTTAAAGAGGTCTGACAGGCACAACATGGAAATCATAGCCTACCAGACTACTGTAGAAACATTGTCTCAGTAATACCTGGAGTCCATTTTACTCGATAATTCCAATTAAAAGCTTGCACATTCAAGGGACAGGCTGAATATTTATCAAATGTTTCTTGACACACCACCAGCAAAAGTCCATCGTGAAACAACTAGGTTGTAGAGTCAGTCATTACTGAGACAAAGAAACAGTCCCATTATATATATTATTCACTTCCTTTTCTTTGCTTGTATCATTTCATTCTAAGTACAAACGTAATGGCTATTACAAGATCCATCTAGCCCAGCAACTGTTTCCAACATTAGTCAAAATGTTGCTCTGCAACCAGTGTGCTGCAAGAACTTTGAAGGTATTGTCTATCAAGGTTTTAATATTAATGTCTCCGCTCCAAATAATAAAAGGCTATTAAATCTCATCTTCTGAAGGGCTTAACTCACCTCTGAAGAAAATAATATCAATGACATTTGCAGGTATTAAGCAACCTCAAAGCCAAGTCCTTTGGTTTGATGTGCTTCCTATACAGTACCCAATTACCTCAGTTGATCATCAATTTAAGGAAATCCATATTTTAAAAACGTCAGACTTTTTGTATTGCAAAAAGAAAAACAGAAATAGTGAGGCCTGACAACATGAGGACAGCATAGTTTTTTTCAAGTTTCTGGATGCCATAAAAATACCCAGATAAAACAAGTTTTGTTTACCACCTTGATCCTACCCCCACAGTAGTGACTTGTCGTGCAGTATTCCACATCCTTTTAGAGGGTCAGATGAAAAACATCCAGACTGTCAACCTCATACTGACGCTGGTGGAGAAATACAACCAGCCTCAGAGGCACCAGCGCTGTTATTTGGGAGAGCAGCAGTTCACCTTGTGAGCAGTTTACTCACACTTGAGTAATGGATGCCCAAATCTCACTCAGAATATTAATCTCTTACTCATCTCGTTTGGGTTGTCTCTCTGCCATACTCTAAACGTTGTATTTGTTTAACTACAAAACAAAGCTTTCAACAATTATGTCACTTTAAGTTATGTTCCTGAATCGCCAGATGTGGCTTTACTAATAAGTGCTTTCAAGCCAAAACGCCACTGGCCTGTACTGTAAGAGAAATACTTGAGAATCAACCACCCCCAGCTATTAAAATAGGAACATTAGTCTTACTTCATTAATTTTTGTTTTTTGGCAGAGTCTTTGAAGCTTCTGAATTCCTCTCCTTCTTTAATCTCAAAAAACTGAGGTTTCAGTGATGTTTGCTGATCCTCCTTGAACCTTTCCTGCCGCTTTACTTTTTCCTCTTGGCGCAAAAGCTTGCGCTGTTTCCTGACCTCTTCAACCCAGCCTTTTTCATCATCTGAGCTCTCAGAGCTTTCTGCATCACTTGCTTTTCCTTCTGGTTCTTCCTCCTCTTCCTGCAGACAAAAATAGTATAAAAATAAGAAATGATCAAGTAATTTTCTTTTCAAACCATTCCTACAATTAGAGCATGTGACAGCTTTTACACACATACAGTTGAAAAGAACTAAAATTTGAACAAAAGCAGTAACAGCAAATGAAGTAGAAGATATATTATAAAAGTGTTTCCACCTACGTATTTTATGTTTTTCAAACCTATATTCATGTATACACAATACCGTTCACATCTGAAAAACTAGGATAACATTATAAATTACACTTAATTACTGTAGCTGGTAAGACATTTTTCCATTGCCCCCATCTTGCCTTCTTTCTAGGGTGAAAATTCTGAACGCTTGAAACAAAGAAAAAAAAAATCTATGGATTTTTCTTAATCCAAATGCAAAATATTTTACCTGTTCTTCCAGTTCCTCTAAGAGCTTTAGTTTCCTCTTTCTTTTCTCACTTATTTTAGAAACAAGTGGGTTAAGTAGTCTAAATTCTTCACTCTGCTCATCCACCTGAAAATCTGGATTCTCAAACATGACCTTAAAACGATCATCTTTGAGAAGGCTAGGCAGATTCTGGAAAAGAAGCAAAGCATGAGTGAGTTATAAAATTCTGAAACAGCCATTGGTAAAGTTAAGTAACAACTTTTTAATTAAACAAAACAGAAAATCAGGATGTGAAATGCCAGTTGCTTTACCCTTCCAGGTCATATAAAAATCAAGATTTATGCTTATTATATTTTATTACTTTCACAAAGATCAAATAAGTATCATTCTAAGCTACCTGTAAGCAAGACAGGATTTTTTTTTTTTAATGCACACTGTAGACACCTTAAATACACAGTTACTAGTATTTTTGAATTAATGTTTCTCATACATTCCGCCAGCTAGTCTGGAAATGTGTTGATATCTATTGACTAATCAGCAGTACCTCCAAGGCAAATACCCTGTCTGACGGGGATGATTCTACAACATGTACAACAAATTATCAGGGTAAACATGTCTTTATGCAATGCTTCTACTGGTTTACTGTAAATACATAAGCGTGTTTCTATACATCTTATAACACTTTTGCTTCACTGCCCACGCACACAGAATGGAAAAGACAGTTTCATTCATGTCAAAGTAAAACGAACTCTGTGTAAATTATGCTACTGTTGAATTAGGAACATTTCAAGCTACAGTTTCAGCTTATGTGAGTATCTGTTGCTGTCATTTTAAAATTAGGCTTTTTATTATAAAAAGCAGATCTTTCAACGTTGCCAAACTTATACCAGCATATTCAGATCACTTCAGCATTAAATTTTCATTGTTACAGAAAAAGTTGGAAAAAAAATAATACAGAAAACAAAAAGTGTAAATTTCAAACACAGAAACTGTTGCAAATATGTGACTTGCAGTCACACAGCAAAAAACTAAATCCCAAAGCCTAAAATAAATTGCTCTTCATAAGACTCTAATGCCATTTCAGGAAAATAACCAGAACATGCATTTTATGTATACTCTTTTTAGTCCACTTCCTAACAAAATCTATATGTACTCCTAGACAAATGAGCACTCACTTACTAAGCTTACATTTCCATTGTAACACTGGTTTAGACAGTCTGCATTTAAGGTTTTGCCAAGACCTACTTTTTCAATAGTTCATGCTTCCTACGGTAACTGTAGGATTTTAACTGCAACACATAGCATGTCACTAGATGCCACGTGAAGCTAATTTCATGAACGCTGCATTCCTGTGAGAATGAGCACCTATGAAGTGCTACCTATAGACAGCCCCACCTCCCACCAGATACTAAACATTAACTAATTTTTTCCTTTACACTCCACTTAGGATAAAAATGGATAATTTTCAACATCAGGAAGAATTCCTGTTGCATAAGAGCAAACCATTTTGGCTATTTTATAAAAATGTAGTTAAATGCATACACAAAGAAAGGAAATTGTCTTCAGTTTTACAGAAAGATCTATCTTGTCATGGTCACCACCAAAATACCAAGAAATGTAAACAACAGGTCTTTTCTGAACAGCTTTGGCACTGACTCTGCATTTAACTAGCTTCTGGAGTCCTGTGAAGCCCATATCATCTTGACAGTGATTATTTCATCATTTTAAGCTCTAAGTTACTGCATGGCCTTTTGGTGCTGCAGCTACAGCGAAGTTCACTTTAAAGACACTTATTAGAAAGTTAGTTATGATAAACAAAAATAATGGAATTTTGAATCTGTTTGGCCAGATAACAAAATACCCCCCACCCCAAAAAAATCAATACTGTAAGCATTACTATTTCTGTACTTCCAGTTAGTCTCCAAAACCAAAGCTCACCTTCTGTTTCCTTTTTCTAGTAACCTGTTGCTCTTCTCCTTCTTCTTCAATCAGTTTGAGTGCAAGCTCTTTATTGACTTTTGGAAGTTTCTAAAGAGAAGAAAGCAATTAATCAGCAAATTACTCTTTTACACATGCAAAAATTTACATGCTGTACATTCATAAGCGTGATGAAGACAGAACTCTTATTCATTCTTACAACTTCTGCTGAAAACCTCCTTGAATGGTTCCAAATATTTCTAGGTTCTAGTAATGCTACAGGACTTGGAGAAAATTTAAGCAGAATTTTTGTATCATTTCTTCCTTTCAATGTATCAGCTTTAGTACTCTAAAAGAAATTACTTCTCCTTGTAAGTTGAGAAAATTCAATCCAGAAAGCTACTAGCTACAAACATAATACTATTTTTATATATCTCTTTACAGAGTATTATTTTTTAATGGCTGAAGTCATTTAGTTTAATGACAAAAGTAGAAACCACAAGTTTTACCAAGGGGTTACCCGCTCAAGTGGCAAATGTAATGAGAGCTGCTCTTTTACAGTTTGGTATCAGTCTTTCTCTTCTGTGGGAATCATACACATGGGAATTTTATGGTTCCATTCAAAAAGTTCTATAAATTACTTTGTGTCTCTGATGATAAACAGAATCAAATCTTCAGTCAATACATCTCTGAGATACACTTAAGAACATACTACTCTTTATGAATAGTTCTCCCACAAGTATACTCATTGTTTACAGGCTTTACCTTTAGTTGAACTCTCTGTGCACGTGTTTCTTCTATTTTCTGCCTTATTTTCTCTCTTCTGTATTCTTCATAGGCAAAGGGGTTGGCCATCATTTTTGCCTTTGAACAAGCAAGAAGTAGCAAAAGGAAAACAATATTAATACAGAACATAGCTTGTTATTTGGAGGGGAAGAAAAACAACCCCCAAATTACAAAACACAGCAAAAATCTCAACACGCATATTTTATCGTCAAGATTAAAAATTGACAAGGATTAGATTTATTTACCTTATGATAAAGTCTTATGTCCATGAAAAAGCCATGCATATATGCTCTGAGCAATGATGATCCAATGAGATGAGCAAGGCCTGGGAAAAAAAATTACAGAGGGTTTCAAAGAGCTTTCTTATATAAAGAACTCCTATTCCAAGCTGGCCACTTCACTTACCCAGTTCAAGACAAACAAGCACTGCCAACGCAACACATCAATCTAACGGTCACATCCATTACATCAAGACTAAGTAAAACCACAAAAACAAATAATCATTTTGGCCAGCAAGAAATTTGAGCTGCTTCAGAGCAGCAAAATCCATTTTTCTTGTCATAATATATGTTACTGTGCACTTTTTAAAAATGCCCACAAGCACTATGCTCCATGAAAGTTTACTAAGAAAAATTCAAGAGGGTATTTTTTCTAAAGTCCATAGATGTGTGACAATCACTTTTTTAGTGTGGTGTAGAGATGTTTTTAATGAAAGAGTTTTGCCTGGGGTCACTCTCTTTGAAGAATCAACATGTTGAAAAAAAATACAGTACCACATCAGGTCGTAAAACTGTCACCCTAGGCCCTAACCTAAGTATAAATGAAAATACTTAAAGAGTTCTGTGATTTTCCTTCCATGTATCTTCACAAAATTCCAAGACTGAGAAAAGGAAAAGCTTTTTATAGCAAAATACCCTCTACAGACCTCAAATCTTTAGAAATTAAAAACTAACAAACTTCTAGAACTAAATGGCGCAAAAAAAAAAAAAGTGAGCAAAGGCTGTGCATCCCAGGAAGCAAAGCTGTCTCTAAAAATGTTTTTAACTGTTTCCAGGAAACAATCTTCCTGTGTATTCCAAAATGAGAGTACTCCAGCTAACAGCTAGTAATACAAAGAAACTTTGACAAAGGGAATACAAAATACCCCCTAAATTGGTTCTTCATTTGAAAGCTTGCATTTATGGGGAAACAAATTTTACTAAGTTCTAGTGAATTTAAAGCAAAATAACTATTCCCAGACAAATCTGTGTAGATAATATTACGTTGGCTTATTCCCTTACAACTGGGATAGGGATCTGCAGGTTACCTTCAGACCATCTACGCTAGAACTCTAAGGCTGAAGATGCAGGTGCTTTGGATTAACTCCTCCTTGTACGGCATCCTACCAGGCCAAAACCAACTTCTATATTCCATATTTCTCTTACGAGGAAAGGAAGAGGGACTTAGGTCTTTTTAGTCTGAAGAAGAGAAGTCTGATGGGACATCTGATCAACACCTACAAATACTTATATGGTGGGTGTCAAGAGGACAAGGCCAGTCTTTTTTCAGTGGTGCCCAGTGACAGGACAAGAGGAAATGGGCACAAACTTGAACATCGGAAGTTCCCTCTAAACATGAGGAGGAACTTCTTTACTTTGAGGGTGGCAGAGCCCAGGAACAGGCTGCCCAGAGAGGTGGTGGAGTCTCCGTCTCTGGAGACATTCCATACCCGCCTGGATATGTTCCTGTGCAACCTGCTCTAGGTGGACCTTCTCTGGCAGGGGATTTGGTCTAGATGATCTCCAGCGGTCCCTTCCAACCCCATATCGTTCTGTGATTCGGAGGTAAATTAACTAAATTAAACTGGAGCAAAACATTGCAATTAAAACACATAACAGACAGGAAAAGGACTAACTACCATGAGAGAAGCATGCTTACACCTTCTCTGATACGTAATTTTCAGCATTCCAGTTCCTTGAAACTGTGTTTCTATTAGCCCTAGAATGATTTGTATTGTCTGGAAATTACTACATTCAAATAAACTAGCCTTTAGCAGACTTTGCTCTAAGTTCCAACATACTGTTTGAGCACCTGAAAAATATTTTGAAAGCTAAACAAACTTCTCTTCCTGTGTCTTCCATTTAGTGTCTGAAAGCACACACACCAGATTCCTAGACATATTAAATCAGCAAATATCAATCATCTTCATGGGATAAAAATCTGAGAAACACAAATATCCAGTGTTGCACTGGTTGAGAACCAAAGAACACAAAGCCATCAGTGTGGTCATATTAATAACCAAGAAGACCGAAGGAAACTACTGCCAGTGAATTTCTATCAGTCCTCATACATCACATCGGAATTAAAAAACTTATATGTGTAAACGATCAAAAAACTGAACAAAGAGTCAGCTAAAGAGGATATTCAACTGTTTTACCTAAATTTTCAAGGTCTTGTCTGGTAACAAATTTGTAATCATCATAAACCGTGCTCTCTGGATTCTCTTCTAGTTCTTCAGTCAAGTTGTCCAAGAAGGAACACCATTTTGGGGCAGGTCCTAAAACCTGTGGATATTATAGAAAGTTATAGCATTATATATTTTTACAAAAAACCCCTACACTTAGGCTCTCAGCTACTGTGCTGTAACAGAATGACAAATGAACTCCTCTGAAATCAAACAGACTTTAAGAGCAACAACAGTAAATTAAACTTACTGCTTGCATTACCAATAAGGAGTACTATAGATTATGTAAGCATTATTTTAATTGACATCATTTATTTCAGACCAACAATCTACAGGTTTCAATTTTAACTGTTTCAACTGGTTCCAGTCTGATTGATTAATTTATTAAAAGCTCAGAGCTGAACATTATAGACTAAATTATGAACCAAGGGCACTAAATAGCAACTAATCTCTAACGCACTGCTGGATCCTGAACTCATTGGGCTCACTACGCAATCTTGTTAAATCCTGTTCTACCCTATTTATTTTAATTAAAACACCACAGGTATATTTCATGTATTTTTATTCAAGGATAAACCCAGACTGTATGAACAGATAATGGGAAATATTTAAAAACTTGCATATTTTCATCATGAGGAAAGGATTTATTTGAACAATATTATGTTGCACTATCATTGTACTTTTCCATGTAAGCTTCCTCCAATTTCCCAAGTTAACAATTAACTCCCTTCGCTTTTCCCTCCTGCTGTTCTGATTGAAATTCCTCTCTATCCTGATGCATGCAGCCATACTCAACTGTTCCAGTACTATTATTTTAGTAGGTGAGTTAGCCAAATGGAAAAATCCAATGCTACATTTTTCTCTCTAGAGTAAATCAGCTTCACGGAAAGTGGCCAGTTAACTCCTAGAGTGGGACTTCTGATGAGGCTTCTGATTTGTTTGCTAAAAATTTTTGTTAAAAACTCTGCAGCCAACATAAAATGGTGTTGAATCACATGGTTAAGATCCTATTCAATTATGGAAACAAGTGGAAGTGGTTTTATATACATGAAATACATATAGTTTGCATTAACATGATAGTGTGGAAACAGTATGAGATAATGCTGTTCATTTAGAGAAGTGTGTTACTAAGTCTTCTTTTGGAGACAACTACACACAAAACATTGTAAAATTGTATCCTAGACCATAATATTCTACTAATATTCTAGACTGTAACATTCCAGAAAATAATACAGTATTCTAAACCAGTACTGTCTCTGTATCAAGTATGATATATCTTCTAATACTCCAGCCCTAGCTGAGTATCATAACATGCCAAATGAAAAATTTCAGATTGATTTCCTGCCAACATTGAAGAAGCTTTTGTCTCCATCATGTCTTCATCCAGATTTTAATTTTTTCAGTTATTTCCCCCAAACCTGCTTCTTCAAATCTAAATGCCAAGCTTTTATCTTAATAAGAAAGCAGTCTAGATATATTAAACATACCCCTGGTTTCCATGCCATTCAAGAAATCAGTTATCTGTGCTTCATTACCAGACCATTAAATCATGACTTAGGTGAAGGAATCTTCTCTAAAGTTTACCTATAGTTTTGTTTTGGATGAAACCAGCTGTCCTTCTTATGAAAAACAAGTTGCTTACTAACTAAAATTTTATTACAATAGAAGTTAAGTGCAAGTTTCTCTGCTGGAGATTATTAAGAATGAGATTAGAGAATCCTTGACTCGCATCCATTCCTATTAAAAAGTTCCCCTTCGTTCCATCTTGCTGACTCATCATGTAAAGATCTCTATCACTTCAATAAACCTTTCTCATCACTTCCATGTCTACGACACCATCTGCTCAAGCCTCAGAAAGTGCACATTTCTCATTTAGAACCCAGGCCACTCCAGCAGTTAAGGTAATCCCCCGATGGGATCTTGAACAAATAACTAAAGCAGAAGTCTCACAAATAAGGGAAAACAGTTTATTTGCTCTTCAGCTCTAGCTGTGCTCGCTGTTCCAAGTATCCCGATACTCAAACCCTGATATTAAGAGTAAAACCGTTCAGGGCACATAATCTGTGCTGTGAAGTACATAAAACCAAAAGACCTGATTATTCGATATGATCTGGGGACCCAACTGGATGATCAGATCATAGAAAACAAGGGAGGGGAAATGAGATAATTAACGGAAAAAAGGAGTGGCAAAAGACCAGGAAAAAATAGAAAGTCCAACCATTTTTTCACACGTAATCTGACAAAAAGGAAAACCCTACAGAGATGTCTACGTGTTTTATTGCCTTATTTCCTTCTCTCCCACCCTAATGAAACCACCTGCCTACCTATTCTAGGACACCTTAGGAGCTTTGTTTTCTATATTAAAATGGAATATTTTTTAAAGCTTAGGAAGAAAATTAAAAATAGAAAAGGCAAACAACACCAGCCACAATGACAAAAACATAAACAAGAAGTGCCCTTCTCCTGCAACAGTAATTCTAGTTGGACTAGATGATCTCTATGGTCCCTTCCAACTCTAACAATTCAGTGAAATTCACAGAATTTGATTGCCACTGCAGAGTTTAATGCTCTGCTGTGATGCACTGTCAACCATCAGATGTGCCGGGAAGATGCCAAGAACTCTCTGAAAGGGCAAGCTCTGCCATTCCTGTGCCCAGGTACAAATGCAACAGTTCAGAGGGCTGGTTTGTACCGAGCCACCAAGGATTAAATCCATCTGTCCCCTGAGTTCACAGGTGTCCATACAGCAGGTGTGCAGCAGGACAGTGGGGACCCCTCGGAGCTCCTTCCACCACTGCAGCCTGGTGTGCAGTCCCTGCCAAACCCAGCCAACCATCCACGAAGATGTGGAGTTTGGGTTGACTAATTAGTATTTAGATTGGGAATGTCCGATTTAGATTGGGAAGATGTCCCAATTTAGATTGGGAATGTCTGATTCTGTTGTATTGAAGGAAGAAAAATGCACTGGAATTCACAGAAAGAATAAGAAAATACCATCGAGGTAGGTAATCACATGCAACTGACAGGTCTCATTTTTACAATATTTATGATATACCAAATAGGCTTCTCCACAAGTTTTAGAAAAGCTGCACATAGCTAATGGGAAAATCATTATTAAATGGAAGCACATCTACACTTGGCATTACTCAAATATTTCTTAGGATAGGAAAACCAGACATCATCACCACCAGTGATTGAACCAATCTTTGCTATTTTCATTACTATTCTATTTTCAGCAGGATAACCACTTCTTCAGACAATTTCTGCCAATTGCTGCTCAATGCCAAGAGGATTGCCTTTGAAATTATTTTTGCCCATCAACAGAGGAGTCTCCCCTGCAGGCTGGGCCCTACTGGCAGCAAACTGGGTGGGCTGCTCCCCTCCTCAACAGGCTGGGAATAGGACCCAGGAGGTGACCAAAATGCAGTTATCCCACATCGTGTTCCACCACAGTGCCACAAGGCAGAGTGGTGGCTGGGGTCACGCCAGGCAAGGGACAAGGGGAGCAGCTCTCTCCTCCCCATGGCTGAGCCAGATGATGGCCTTAACACGAGGGGCTTCCTACTGCCATCCATGGGTAACGCAGACATCTCGCCACTGCCCTTCGTGTCTCACACCAAGCCACAAGAATAAAAAATGTGGGCTTTATAATTATTAGTATTGTGCCATCCAATGCAGATTTTTTGTCCCCCCTACACATTAGAACGTCCTTTTTTAAAAACTTTAGACACAGAAAACACAAAATATCATGAATAATCTAGCGTACAACTGAGCAGAGGTGACAAGTGCAAGGCCAAACTGTTCAAGAAAAGGAAGAGAAAAATGTTGACAGAAAAATTTTTTAAATATTGTAAAATAACTTCAAAAAACACATTTCTTTGTATTCTATTTTACAGGATGTTCAACAATAGATTCGTAGCATCACAAATCTTCCATGATACAGCTCTACAATCCCCTGTACTTCTGGCCATGCCTAATTCCTGAGCATTTCTGTTGAAAATATCACCCTGTCATCAGTCTGTAATTCCCCTGAAATTAATGAACTCTAGGACAGAGCAGGTATTATTCCCAACCCACAACAGATGTTCCTTATCTTTAATCTGGAATACCAGACAGCACTTGTACACTTTTAAATGCCACTCAACAATCTTGACAGCCAGCTCCGAAGAGCTCTTGGAGCCACAGAAAAACCGGGTCTAATGTTAACTAGTATTAAACATGCCCAACAACTTAAAAGAAGCCCAGGATGTGTAGCAGCTTCCAGAGTCAGATGTCACAAGATTTAAGTTAGAAGGCTTTGAATGCACATACAGATGAGTATTGTTTAGTATCTGTCTGAAGGTTTCAGGGACCAGTTCCACACAGGTGAACTGAACAGTTGCTCTTTTCTTGTCAGGGACTCAAAGCAGGTTCCAAAATCTATTTTTCAAGATACTAAATAGCAAGTCTCTGGAAGATTTCACACAAGGCAGTGATAAACTCTTCAGCTGTAAATAAGATGTCAAAATATATATTAAGACTCAACCAGCAGAAACTCCTCCCAACCTTCATTGATGTACTTCAGTAATCAGAAATACGCAAAATGTTCACAGGCAGCATAAATCAGACATGAAAATAATTAACTAGAATTTGCAAAGTTTACACTGCCTGAATTCCCTCTAGAAGCCTAACAATGTACACGGCCATCACTCAACAAAACACTTCCAGAGGCTTTGGAAAGCAGAAGCATTAGCTGCTGTGGCCGTACAAGACAGCAACATCCAGTTTCACAGAAACTTCACGGTTTCCCAAAAATTAACACTGTCATGCTCTATCATACCATACCATAGTAATACAGTTAATAACAAATAAATATGAAAATACATCATATCACTGCTCTTTCATAACATCTTTTAGAAGTAAAACCTTCCTTCAAAAATCTTGAAATTTTTTGTGGCAGTACCTTCTATGGATTTTTATTTGGACTGTAAGACCTTTACCAGGCAGCAACAACGCACTAGTTAAATCATAGAATCATGGAATCATCTAGGTTGGAAGAGACCCTTGGGATCATCGAGTCCAACCATCTACCCTACTCTACAAAGTCCTCCCCTACACCATATCCCTCAGCACCACATCTAATCGTCTCTTTAACACATCCAGGAGTGGTGACTCAACCACAATCATTCATTGCCTTACGATTTGAATGTCGATTACAACAAAAATAGCATATTTTAACACCTTCAACAGAGCTCTGGGTACAGTGTATTGTGTAAAATTACTAAGATGAGAATTTCAATAACTGTAAGGCAAGATAGGAACTGGCTAAGGAGAAACAGTTTATGCTGAAAGGGGTGTTACTGCACAGAAAGTAGGTTACAAGTGAAGCTCCAAGGACTAGCCTATTAAATATTTTCAGTAATGACTACCACATATAGTAGGATAATGCCAATAAAATCTGCTGATGACAAGCTGTCACTCAAGAAGGGTCAAAACTTCTTTGAAAAAAAGCTACCTTGATAACTAAGATGATGGAAACTGGATGAACTGTGGAATCATAGAATCATTTAAGTTGGAAAAGACCTTTAAGATCATTGAGTCTAACCATTAACCCAGCACTGCCAAGTTCACCACTAAACCATGTCCCTCAGCACCACATCTACATGTCTTTTAAATACCTCCAGGGATGGTGACTCAACCACTTCCCTGGGCAGCATGCTCCAACACTTGACAGCCCTTTCGATGAAGAAATTTTTCCTAATATCCAATCTAAACCTTCCCATATATAGCCAAATCACTATCAGCTGTGAAGAACAGAATGGGGAAAAAATGATACCAACTGATCACAAGACAATGAAGTAGTCATATGAGACCACTGTACTAGTATAATGTTCAGGATACGAGAGAGCAAACTGTAGCAAGTACAGTGAAAGGCTGCTAGGATGATTTCTGAAACAGTAATGCTTGCAGAATAAATACACGCACAGTTATCACAGTGACACTATAAACGAGGAAAGTTAGCTAAGCATCAGAGGAATGTGACTCTTGAACAGCCTTTTAATGGAGATCATGAGGAAGAAACAAACAGCTAATTTTCACATTAAGTCTGACATATTCATGGAAAAGATTATACAATCTGATAAAATAGGACTGGACTCCATGATCCAAGGAAGCTCCTCCATTCCTCTGTTATCATTTAAAAAAACACCAACCCAAACTTAAAGCACTTCAACAAAGAGAGATTCTTTTCTAGATTAGAATTTCTTTAAAGTAGATAAATTTTACACATATAACTCAATGACTTTACATACATATTTACCTGGAAGGAGACAAAAATCACTCTTCAGGGGAGACAATAACAACAAAATCTTAATTTTGGTGTTTGGGCTTTTTAAAAAAACTGGTACAATTTTAAACTTTTGACAGGACACATTTACTGAAGAAAGCAAAAGCACACCTATGCATGCACATTCTCAACTTCAATCATGCTATTTAACAGGAGAAAGAGATTACAGAAGGTCTAATGAGAGAGGAGAAAAAAAAAGTGATCCCCAGGGTGTGGGCAGTGATTGAAATGTGCAATTGCGTTTTAAACATAATTAGCTCCCTAATTACATAGCCAAGTTTAATTAATGCAATTACATGAGTAATTAATTACTATCCATTTTAGTAGTACTGTTTTCAATGTTTTGTTCTCTAATTTTAAGAATTAGATCTCAATATGTAATAACTTTGAAAAGTTTCCATCTATATGCATTGAAAAGGCAAGAGAAGAAACACCACCTTGTTGTACCTCGTTAACAGGCACGGTTACAATCAATTGCAATTGGTAACCCTCAAAAATCAGAGGGATTATTTCTAGCTTGTAGACATGAAAAGCTGTGGCTCTCCATTCTTGTTTCTGTGCTTCTGGGCCTCAGTCATACCCAGCCCAAGAACTTCAGAGAGCCCAGGAGATTAGCTCAGGTTCGAAAGGAGCCTTGGGATCACCTCACCTTATTATGTTTCTATCTACTACGTTTCCATATACTGTGTTTCCCTTAGTAACCAACATTTCGTGATTTTGAGTTTTATTCTGCCACTCCTCTCTCATCTTTGTCCCTATGAATGCTCTACAATCAACTCCAATTGTGCCCTGTTCATCTCAGGAGTAATTCCATCCAATGTACTGAATAAAATTCTTTAATTCCCTAAACTAAAAGAGTTCGGGGAACAAACTTGAAACAAATCTCCCATATATTTTCATTTTTCCTCATTTCATGCTTTCATTCACCCTACATTATTTGGTGTAGATTTGATGCTTTTACAGACATCAAAGCTCACTGGAGCACAGCTATGACCAACAGAGACTGAACAGCACATTTTTCCTTTTCAGCATACTACTGACAGCAGCCTTGTGTTTGGTTTTAAGCCCACACACTCATAAATTTCACTGAACTATACAACGAATTGGCTCTTTCTCTCATCCTAACTCCAGTACATCCAGACATTTTTGGCAGATTCATTAATCAGAGAGGTTGGTTTTCCTACCTTGCACTATGCTATGGAAGCTGCCAAATCAACAATTTGGAGGTTTTACTCCTTAGAGAGCATGTTAAAGGAAATGTTGCTTTTAAGATCTTCCCAGTGTTAAACAAAAACTGCTGCAGGAACTTGCACACATCTTCTAGGAATGAGATACTAAATCTTTCTGCCCTGGTAGTTATCAGATAGTAGGTACTTCTTTCTCTAATCCTAAGCAGTTTGGCTTTATAGTGTGGTTTCTTTTAAAAAAAAAATAATCTCATATTCTCTGATCTGACAGGTATTGCAGTCAGTTAACCAGCCGCAGGTCCGCTCTCACTGGGAGCGCCTTCTTGGTGAAGCCACCATCTTTTGAAGGAGGCAACAGTTCTCTTGCTCATAACGTTGGGAAAAAAAATGCTCTTCAACTAATTTTTCAAAGAAAGTTACTCTTCAAAATTGTAGATAAGATTAGCAGAATTGTTTTCTTCCTTACAAGACAGGACAAAAAAGGGATAGTTCTCACAAGACATCTGTAACATACTAGCCATGAGCATTAAGGAGTCTGATGCTTTCAACAGTGTCCCTTTTATGTTCTAACATGCTAACATAGATAAAAGATAAACACTTGTCACTCTTGCCATGGATCTTTTTATTTACCACTCACTACACATCTTAGGTCTTTAGACAATCAGAGCTCAGACAATTTGAGGTCAGAAAAATAGGCAGAAACTCAAAGTACAAGAACATGTTAGTTTCACATTAAATCATTTCCTCAAATGAGGTAAGAAGGGGGAAGCCTGAGAGAACCTGCTTCAAGCACTCTACCATAAATGTCAGATGGAAATGAATTAAAAGTTCCCAAAGTCTGTTCTTCCTCTAATATAGCGGCTTCTATAGCATATCTCCTGTAATAACAGAGGCACTTATGCAAGTTACTTAATACTGCACAGTAAGTTCAGCTGAGACTCACTTCACAAGATTTATTTACCTGTGAACATCTGATGATGATGTTTCTTTTTCCATTAAAAAAAAAAAAGGTGCAGATCAGGTATGATCAGCTGTTTTAATGCCCTGCTGACAATAAAAGGCAGCAACCACATTTTACTCTGGCCATCCACATCTCCCATTCCCCACCACATCTGACTATTGACTCTTACCAATTCCTTTGCATAGGTTCTGGGATTCATTAGACCCCTCGGGAAGCCAATTTACTGTTGAGTGACTCAATGCCAGTTGAGCACAACCAACCCCCAGTACAACCCCCGCCAAACACACTACCACATTTTCATTTTCTATGAAGTCTAACCAAAAAAAACCCAAACCACCCTATCATAATACTCCCTGAAGAATAAATCCCTCACAATGCTCTCCCCCTGCGTTTGCAATTGTGACTGCAGGAGAAGCAGACAAGGCAACGGCAAGTCAGAGACTTTGTAACTGCCTGGGTCTTTTACTTACACAAGGAGAGAGCTTCTACACACCTTCTACCTGTTCCAACACAGTCAGAAATCTGCTTCTCAAAATATAATAGCAACATTAAGGGCATGGGCCACCAACAGACAAAACTCCCACTACTAATAGAGATGAGAGTGACATGTGCATTGATTTTGGTATATACATAATAGCCTGCAATTGCCATCTAAATAAACAAGTAAGAAGAACCAAGAACAAGCCAGAAATCCAAAATCTCAGCAGGTCTCCTTCTCCATTTCTCTGATGGGACAGGAAAATTCCCAACAGTCACAGTGTGGGGATTTGCCTCTCGTGCTTTTAAGTGGCCGGGAACAACAGGGCTCTCACAGTACAAGCCAGAAGTCAAGGAATGTTACAGCACAAATACCTTTACAATCATGAAAACAAAGCTTAGTGTACTGGTGCTGAAGCACAACCTACATGTTAGGGAAATCTGAGGGATGCTACAGATATAAAGGCAATGGCAAAACCAGCTGTAGGTCTCCCTTACATAACTGACAAACTACATGAAATCTAGGGAAGTGTGAGCTTCTAATAACTCCCTACCATGGCAGCTTAATTGCTCTTTGCAAACCTGGGAGGAAGACTGCTCTGTCAGTTTACACAACTCCTGCCAGGCAACACAAAGGGAAGGAAAGGCAACTACCTCTTGGGAACGTGCAGCTCTTCCAGACAGATAATGAAGATAACCTCAGCATAAACCAACCCACTCTTTACAGAGCATAATGCTAGGGAAAAGAAATTTTACATAACTTATGAAATAACCTTAAGTAGGAAACATCTTTCAAGTATATATTTAAATAAAACCATCAAATATGTCAAAGCTTTCATCTCTCAGGTTTGTGTGACAAATCTTAAATCTTCACAACTCTGTTACTATTTCTGCATAAAATAGTCAAAACTCACAACACGTCTGGTTAACTACTGAGTGCAGCTCAAAAGATGACAATACAGGTAAGCCACAAGAGTCACTTGCCTCTGCTTTCAAATATAATGAAATAAAGACTTAGTTGAAATTATCACATAGAGAAAATTCTCATGTGCTTTGTCTTTTCTGATCCAAAAGCTAAAAAAGACACTAATTCTTATTACTTGCTGATAGACTATAGTATAGTACAAACCCCCCTTTCAGCAATTACATCTTTTCATTGTCTGTGACTGCTTCCCTCTTCAATGAAGAGGACTGAAGCTGAGCATCTCTAACTTTTCAGAAACCAGGAGCAAACGCAACTTAAGAAATAAAAAATTTCTTTCTGACACTGAAGAATTACACTTTCTACCGCTTAAAAAAGGGAGCACACTCGCCCCTCAAAATCTGTTTTCTTAAAACAGGAACTCAAGAACAGAGGGTCCCATAATAGCAATTGCTTAAGAAATAGACACAATGCTAAAACACATGTGAGTCTACCAACTGGCAGAGCAATCACCTGGTATATTTCAGTAACACTTCTGCTTCCAAGAGTTTTCTCCTTTGCTCTATTAAGGGTACAATGTGAACTATAAGGAAGTATGGACTTAACAGTCAGCATGCTGCTACCTACAAAAAAAAATAACAAAGAAGTGCTACCTATCAGGTTATCATTCACAACAGCAGCATGCAAGGATTGTACACCTTCAAAATCCATACATGATGTTTAAGTACTACTTTACCACCACCAGAAAAACATCTGAAGTTTTACAGGAAGATCAGAAATTGCTTTCTGATTATCACACATTGGTGTTTTCCTTCTATATATGTGTGATAAGTGGTACAGTGTCTCTCAGCCAGCAGTGCATGGGAAATGGAGGATATCCTTTGTTGGGAATAAGCCCAGCATGTTATTTTTCAGTTTGAAAGTGTTTAGGTTAAAAGTAGGAAGCTCACATTTCTGTTTGTGAAGATAAACAACATTTTTCCTACGCTTGTAAATATTGCAAGATAGATAATGTATCATTCACTAGACATTCTTTTTATATTGTTTGCACAATTTTCTATGTAAAGGATTATACTGTTCTGGATGGAAAATACAGTTCTAGAAGAATGACATACCAAAACTCAGAATTAGCTTAAAGGCCAAAGATGCACTCAAGTGTCTTTTTATTAATGGAAAGTTTTTTCTTTTAACACTTGGCAGCCCCAAAGCACAACTGTAATATGCTACTTCATAACAACCCTGCTTCCCAGTTATTTCACAGTTCTCAAAATGAGCAAACTAAGGTTAAGACCAACATTTCCCATTCTACATCATAACCACTGTATTTTTATTTTACAACATTTTTTCCCAGGGAATGAAACGTTTTTCTACACTATATATTGTTTCAGGATAGAAAAAATCCCTTAGCACCACTGAGTTTTGTAGCTCCTTTCCACTTTACCTAAAACTTCTAAGGATTGTATTGAAGGAGATGAACAACTGTCCTCTAAAATATACAGCCTCATCATACAATCTTCAAGAAGACAGCTGAGGCAGCATTAATCCAGAATGACCTAAGACATGAAACCAGAAGACACGAAACCAGCCTAAAAGAAATCAAAATCTCCCACTCTAGTCCTAATCTGTTCTATTAGTGTCAAAAGGCCAGCCACAAATATAAAAAGAATTGCATCATTTGCTCCATAGCTTTTACTGTACAGAAGCCAAAAATGAGTTGAGTTGTTGCTGTAACCCTAACAGCACCCATAAACCACTTTAACGACAACTGACTACACAGAACACCACGTGAAGCACAAGGTGTGGATATGTGTTTTTCTCTAACTGTATTCCCACCACGCAAAGACCCAAGAGAGAAAAACAAACAAACAAACAAAAGCAAACCAGAAAACAAGTAGATCCCACAATAATGAAAAGATGAGCATGTAAGTCTTAGAGTAATAAAATTGTTCTGGAAGACTATGAAATAAGAGTTAAGTGGGGAGCGTGCTACACATGAGAAACCTCCCACATCTTTTAAAGTGAAAGATGACAGACTGCAAGGAGAGATATCTGAAGATTATAACCCCTTCACAGAACTAGTGAGAGCACTCTGTCACCAGACTGACAGAAAATACTAACCTATTTCAGATAAATGCTCTTTCTGTGGGTGAGTGAACTGAACACAGTTCTTCAGTCAATTCAGTCACAAGTAGGTTTAGAAACAGCTAACCTGGAAACCTACAACCAAACCAAAGCACATTCATCCTTAATTTACAATCCAGAACTGTTCCAAACAAGGATAAAAAAAAAAAAAGGCTGTAAGCTATGGTATTAAAAAACTGCTTTCACTTGTATTTCCTTCAGTGCAAGTTCCCTTTTCAGATTTGTTTCATCAAATATTCAGTGCATTAAATAAAAACATATAAGTTAGTAGAATTTGGTGCCTTAGTCTGTGATTATGCCATTTCAGGGTTAAATACTAAGCTCTTCCTACAGTTTTTCTAACACTTCTTTTTCTAAATCTAAGGAAAAAGCTTTTTCTTAAGAATGAGCATTTTCAAGGCATATTCAAAACAAAAAGGTAATGATAAAGAGTAAATTATAAAGAGTTCTCCTAAAAAACAGGAGAAACGACATAATTTAAAATAGCATGTATGAAAGGAAAGAAGTACCAACAATGGTTGGTTTAGTTGAAAAGCCACCCAATTTGAAGAGGACAAAAGTCATCAATATTTCTAGCAATAAAAAGATCCACATATCCAAAGTGGGTATTGTATTAGAAACCAGACCCATTATAAAGATATTCTTGGAGAAACTGAATCATTGAGTAGGCAAGAAATACTTGTCCTTGAAACATTTCCAGTTTATAACTCCAACAACCCTGAACTAGGAGAGTGCTAGGATATCAAATGATTTTCCAAAACCACCTGAAAAGAAGCCAGAGACGCTCCAGGATTTATTTTTTCTTAAAGAGCTTAATATCTTCTCTACACCAGAAGTACATTGCTTCTAGCCTCAACAGGGAGTTTTCTGCCAAGACTGCAGGAAAGTAAAAAAAAAATAATATCCAGAACACAGAATATTACACTCAATTAATTACATGCTTAATTGCTCTCTTCTTTTAACAGCCTAATGAACAGAGCCAGTTTCAGTATGTACACCTAGCCCAAAGTTTCAAGTCCAATAAAGGAGACAGGACTGATTTGAAATGTCTGTGCTAAGATCAGACATGTTCATGTAACCAGTAGTAAACACTCAGAATAAATAACACCCATGCCCCTTGCCTTCCACCCAGAGCATCCAGGAGCTAACACAGGCTTTTTTCTGTATAACCTGAAAAGAGAACATTGTATATCAGGGAAGCTGACAGCCTCAATTAAATTTGAGAGAGCTCAGCTCATCTTAGATCCCAGGCCAGTGGACCACCATGTGTTGGTAGAGCTTCTTCCTCTCTTCACTTCGTTGGCCAGGACCTGATTGCACCATTGACTCAACTTACATTTCTGAGTCAGTAGTCTAAAAAGTATCCCAAGGCACACAGAGCTTTCATTTTAACCTTCCTGAGGCACACATCAAAGTGATAGACCAGGAAGCCAGCTGGCAAGAAGCAGGTTCCAAATGTTTGCATAAACTGTAAGTTAACTATTAAATTATTGGCAAACAGCCCAATTCCAGTCAGAGGCACTTGCCCTCATTAAAGCCCAACAAAATAAAACAAAAACAAAGTCTCTAAGCTAGATGTTACCTATGTAAAACAAACATTTCATTTTAATGGTCAGATTCGGTTTGGCTTTTACTCCCTCCCCGCACCGTGTACCTGCATAAGGCATCTTCTTGCCATTTAAAAGCAAACCTGCAGGTTCTTTCCATTAAACCAAAAAAATCACCTTTTTCCTCTGCTAGCAGCTTTGCACACAAAAGAAATAAATGCAGCGATTATTGTTTTTTATTTTTTAAGAAAAGCATAGCTCTCTCAGACATTCCTAGTCTCAAATGTCATAGCTATATTGTTGAAAATTCTGCAGGAAAAGCTGATGCATGCCATTTCACTTACAGACAATATTATGATACCCGTTGTCAACTCTTTTATAATCCTCAAGTTCAAGAGACAGTCTTTTTTTTGGTTTTGCAGTGGAAATTTAGCTTTGGCATTAACAATGGAGAGAATGGGCACATGTAGACAGATAATTCAGTCAGACATGAGCTCAGTCAGACCGTACTCCAAGCTGGCCAGAGAGGAGCCAGCTCTGGTTCACAAGTGATGGAGCTGGGTTAGCTCAGCGCTGTGCCCACGCTAATAAAACCTGCTGAGAGGCAGGGCATATTGGGCTGGGCACAGTCCTACACTGTCTGGCCAACTTCAATCAAGGACAGAGGATGCTGGGTCTGTCTGCACCCATCCACGTACACGTGCCCTCCTGCTCTGCAAGACTCCAACTCCTGAGCATCTCTTCTTCTGAAGATATTTTTTTTTTTTCTTATATTGGAAACCAGAAGGCTGGAGCACAGCAGCCATGCATTCGACATTTTAAAGCATCCTCCCTGACCATAACCATGGTAATTCCTTGTAGCTGTTCCAATGAAGACTTAAAAAAAAAAGGGAGAATAATCACTAGCACTGTAGGGCAACGAGGGGGAGAGGGCAATCGAATAGATTCTATTTACACAAAAGTACTTCCAAGAGCTCTGAAACACAACTGTCCTTTGTAGTAGCATTTCCCCCAGGCATTTATTCTGTTGTGGAAATCAAAAATTATAACTCAGTTGTTGTCAACATCTCAAAAAAACAGATGACACATTTAAAGTAGTATTCATGTCTATCTAAAAGTAAACAAACAAATAGAAAATTAAGCTGTTCACTTGAAAAAACAGCAAACCCTAGTTCCTGGAAAAAGCCAGAAAACTAGACTATGAAATGAGATCAGGTAATACAGCAAATCACTAGTTCTTTTAAGTTCTGCTCCAAGCACACGTGCAACAAAACTCACCTTTGCCTGTGCAAGGAAATTACTCAGTGTTCCAAGGATGGAAAAAAACATGTCTTAATAATTTACTGACAGAAACCAAAGGACAGGTGTGCATCTCTGAGCTCAAATAACTAGCCCAAAAGATCAAGGAACAAAACTGTAACATGCACACATTAATAACATTGAGTTTTCCTTAATAACAAATGCCCTGGGGCACCTTAAGGCTGACACAACTTCTCCATTTTACATTTTCTTCATTTAAAAAGGAGATTTAAACAAAAAAAAAAAATATCCCAGAGCAGCCAACCAAAACAGATTTACTGAGCTGCAATACTTGATTTTTAGGAAATGCAGTAAGAAACCCTTAAATTATACAACACTATCTGCACCAGCTCCTTCAGTCTTGCTCGTGAAAAGTCAGGGTAAAAAAGCCAGTTACTAGAGTGTGAGACTCCCTGTCTCTATTTCAAAGCAACTTCTTCTCACTACATTTAACTTTTCTATTGCCTAAAATAAGCATTCTATGTTTTGCAATGATCTATAGATTTTGGGCTAAAAAAAAAAAAAAGTCATGCTAGTATTTAAGATACCTTCAGCAGCCTTCAAACTTGAAGCCATTGACACAAGCTGGAGAAGTTTAAATTCACTTTTTGAATAAGCTAATCTGGGTAGTGGCCTTGGAATAAAATTTTAAGTTTTCTTATATGCAACTGTATTTCAATAATAGAACTCGTATTTGGTTTTATAGGCTAACATTCATCATTTGGGTCCATATATATACTTGTGTCCCTGTGTATGTAAAACCCATAAAAAGGTATGATCCAAACAAGCTCAGGCAGACTCAGGTACCAATAATCAGACAATTGTGACAAAGGAGGATGGTTTAAGGAAAGATTTGTGTTGATTTTCACTGGAATAATTTTCTGCATACTGCAGAAATCCTGGATAGTATTAATCAATATTCAGGTTTGCGATAATGTCTGTTAACTATGATCTGAGATCTAATATAATACAGAGTACTTACATTTCTCAGCTAAAAATTACTTATCTGACTTCAGAAACAGGAATTCAGTATTCATAGAGGATTCTACAAGAGCAGGACTTCAGAGAGTGAAAAATAAGTATTTTTCATTTTAATTTACAATATGTGCAAGAATACTAAAATAATCCTGGCTAGGACAAGTTCTAACAAACATTCATTGCTGGTGACAATCAAGGCAATGAAATAATTTTTTGGCTAAATGGCAATGTTGGATATGCACCTCTAATGTAACTGTAAAGTTCATATATCATGCACACCTGCATAAAAAAAATATCTCAGCGTACAATTTTCAGGAAGAAGCTGAACCTTACCCTTAGTGACAGAAGGAATGCTTTTTCCATCTGAATTACCTAAACTGAGTAACCAGTCCATTCAAGTTTTAAAAACTCAGTCTTTGAAAATATGGGAGTTTGTCTTCCCCAATTCATTAATTAAAAAGATGATAGATAAAAAAAAATGCTTGGAGAGCTACTCCCTAAACCTTACAAAGGACAAGATAAATAGAAACAAAGCCTTCCAGTTCTAACTGCAGCTAATACTGTGTCTTCAATACAAAAGTATTCGTTGTCCCTCCGCCCTTCGTTATCTAAAGCATGGAACAGCTCCAGTTAACAAAATAAAAGTGGGTTACAGCTGAATTAGAGAAATAGATAATTTACATCTAAAGAACAGCCTGACATAAATGACACACAAAGAACTCATGTAATAAAAGTTTACTTTTCTTTAAATGCAAAAATCTAATAATAAAAGCAAATATAACCAGCCTATAGAATTGTTCAGAGGGTTATACTGTTGTGTTTAGACATGTACATGCAACAGCTATATGGTATCTATTCTACACAGTAAAACAACGACTGGTGAATCTCTGTCTTAATGTAATCAAGACCATATGGGGAGGGAGGGAGACAGCCCAGAAATAAACTGAAGAAAATTCAATTAGAATTATGTTAAAATTGATTATCTGAATGAAGACTTCTTGGCTGACTTAAAAAACAGTTAAAAATACATTTCAAACACAACAAATGTTATAGTTTGTCCAGAATGTGAATTAAATTAAGATATATAGCCTGGTCAGCTATTCTGCTTGTAACATTCACGTATATATCCTACTATTTCTCTCCTACCATGCTAAAAAACCATAGTGCTTACTCCACAGAATCAAAACCAAGAATGAAATGCAAGTGTAGTTTTCTGTACCATTCCCTAACACCACAAGGCTTGCTGTTAAGTCTCTCTAAAAGCAACCTTCAGAGATATAACATACAGTTAACCCTAGTTAACACACAGTTAAGCCTTTCAAGTGAAGGGCTTCTTAAGTGAAAAGCTGCAATTCAAGCAGGGCATTGAGCAGAAGCTACAGCCACAAGCCATACTCGAAGCCACACAATAACATCTCTTTGTCAGAACAGAGAATAATATTTACTGCCATGACTGTGTCACTATACACCACATATTAAAGACAGTAATGAAATATTTCACAACAAAGCAAAATTATTATCTTGAAAGTAAGCGGCACAGTCTCTATTTAGGAATTCTTTTCTGAATAGCTATGAAAAATCACTTCTTCTGACAAAGCTCCACTTGAATCTCCTACTGCCACTAGCCACTGGTAGCAAAAGGCAAATTACAGACTGTTTTTTTCAGAAACCAATATGTTAGATTAATAAATTATATAGCTAGCTTAAGTTTAGTTTCTCAGAGAATGTAGACATGAATTTGCAGAAGAAATTTTCCAACATGAATACCTGAATGGGACCAAACAACTGACTTTTAAAAGAGCAATATCAGCAGCAATTTGTATTACTTACTGGTATATAATAGATATTCATTTTAGGGGCTTCGTTGGCAGTCATTAGCATTCCTAAAAAGAGATTTCCGCATTAAAAAATGTTGGTCACAAGATGATAACACCACTTTTTTCATAAAAAAAAATATATATACTTTGAGGCATTTAATTCACATGAAGTAGATCTGTACAGAGGACTTAAAATACCTTTCCAGGGCAAGACATGGAAAAAATGCAAAATTTGCTGGCATCAAAAAAACAGAAAAAAATTAGAATGGCAATCCGAGTATTTGTAGCCAAAGAACCCTTCATGGGTTAGGGGAGGAGGGGTAAAAATCACATTACCTGCAGCTCATACACTACTTATTCTGGGCCTGCAATGGAACAGCTAATTGGGACCCACAATAAATGGTTGCGTCAAATGCTAAGGAAAGAAAGGTCTGATAGCAGCAGAGTTAATGAAGCTTCATTTCCTATATATTCATCCCCTTTTGTTCTCTCTCTCAACAACTGTTCAGCACCACTTCAAGCAACACTAAGTCCTGACAACTGCAGGCTGCCAATTTTCCTAACAAATTTAAATAGTTCATCCCATAATAATACTTAGAACAAATCCAGTTAGTATTGCACTTAAAAACTACCTTGGCCGTAAACTTGTATTATTAATACAAGAGGGGGCTGTTTTTTTTGTTTTGTTTTGTTTCTAAACACACATCTATAGCCTAAACACAGTCATAAATCATAACATGGCTTACACCTTTATTCATATTTCACCTTGCGAAATCAACACAACAGTAGCTTGTCAACACAAAATGAGAAACAGGATATTGTGGCTTCAAATGCAGTAATATTAGTGATATCAGCCAACCAGGGTAAATGTAAAATTCAAAATATCTATGAATATACCTAAGAAACAGCATGAATAAAGGTTGCAAATATTCTGAATAAAAAACGCTATTGCAGAAACATTAAAAGCCATGGAAAATCTCCAACTGTCACAGGACTTCATGTAAGTTCAAAATGAGAAATACTATCAATTTCCTTTTACATAACAAAGTAATAAGATCAGGCATATACTTTTATATTCATCTCAATTTTGTCTTCCAACGTAGCTGATCACCAGGTAATACAAGAGATGGAATATGAAGAAGAAAAGAGCAATCATGTTAGATAACATTCTGATCTAAAAGTATTGTAACATATGCCACTGAGACTATGAATAACTGGGTCAATTACTACACACCCAGAGGGTAGAAATATAATTTACACCCAACTAGAGGAACGCAATTAACATGGGTGGAGTAATTCTTCCTACCTAATCCTTTTATTAAAAATACACAATACAGTTTATAATGCTAGAAAAAAAAAGGGGGGCTTGCTTTCCTGGCAAAGCAAGAAATTTGTGACAGCTTAGTCAGCAAACTGAGGTTAAAAACCAAACCTGGAAAGGTTTGCAGGCAATTTAAGGAAAAAGCAAGAATTTATAGCATATATATATATACACACACACATACACACTCTCTTGTACTATATGTATATGCTATGGTATATAGATTACATGCTCCCATAATTTATCAGCATGCTCACTACTATTTCAGGAGACAAAGCTTTTCTCCATTGACTGAATATGAATCACTAGAGATAAAAGGATAGAAATTAATTCTGCAGGTGCTACCAAGATGTCAGTAAAGGAAAAACCTCCTCTTTGAGAGTTTTCCACCAATAATTAAAGGAGGGAAAAACAGTCTTCGGAACAGTACATGGGCATATATTAGAGGAGAAACAAAATAATAAAAAAAAGGAGCAACTGTGAAAAGAGAAGGCTACTGCATACATTTTCATTGTTTCAGCCTGTTAGTTTTAACCAATTTTTATGAGAAGACAGACCACACCCTAACAAACTACACAGCAGCCTAGTTTGATCACTTTAAAAGGGAAATAAATGAGAACTCTTTTTTCAGAGAAGATGTTTTAATAAGACCATCTTTGGAAAGTGGTCTGCAACACAGCATCATCAATTTAAAGGAGTGAAAATATGAGTATGAATTGGCAGTAAATGGGAAAAGCCACTTCAGAAAATGCAAATTTCTAACTTTGAATTTTTTTTTTTACAATAATTGTAACAAATGGGGCACAGATTTCTATACACTGAAGATGCTGTTATGTTTCATTTACATTCTTCAGCTTAACTGAAGCTGAGTCAAGGCTATTCAGTAAGTGGTAAACCCTTTTTCCCCCTCACCCCATTCTGTGCATGTGTGATCCAAAAAAAAAAAAAAAAGAGATAACTAGTTTAAGAGATCCACTAAAGTTCATCATCAGGTACTTTGCTAAAAGATACACAAGGGTTTTCTTCCCACTAAAGGCAGTAGTACTGAAGCTCGTTGATAACTAAGTAAATTCAAAAAGCCCAACTACAACAAAACTCCTGCAATTCTATTGAAAAAGAATAATTCACATTCTGCTGATCCACAGCTTACCATAAATATTTCAGAATGTTTTGTTACAATGTAGTTTCACTTCCAATTCTTTTTTAATCTTTTTTTTATATTTGTGACAATACAGTGTTAATTAAAACTATTTCATTACTGCACATGTAGGAGGCATTTTGATGTAAAAAAGGGCTGCAACTAATACAAAGTAGCAGTACCTTCTGTGATTTAAAATACCCCAACTTATTACAACTATTATAATAAAATTATAAATATAAAATGGAAAAGTAAAACGTCTAGACATACTAGATATCAATTTTCCAAAACCAAAAGCATTCTATATAGAGATTAAATTACTTCTGATTCATGACATTTCTGAAATTGTTCTCTTCAGTTTGAAATAAAACATGTAAGTGTTTCTTATGAAACATTCTGAATTTTTACCCACATGAGTGAAATAAAACATGGAAATACATTTTAGGCAAATGTCTCTTGGGCTTCCAGAGCCACGCTGGCTCCACGAACACCCAGCAGTGCTCCGAGAATGCTGGGGTACCAATAAGAGCACTGAGCCATAACCACACTGGTACTTAAATGATACTGTATTTCCAGTTTTCCACAACTGCAAGTTTGTATCACTGAAAGTATTTCTTTATTTTCAGATGTTCAATCGTTATTATTCTTTAAATTCTGAATGAGCATGAGGTGGTGCTAGGCATCCTAAATTCTGGAGCAACAGTATTTATGACAAACACACAATACACCTCCTCTTACTTTAAGTCTCTTTTTTCATTGCAACAAGTTCCAGTTTTCCCCCACTCTGTCTCCATATGATAATAAAATACAACCTAGTTTTCATTCCACAACAGTTCTTACCAAAAGACATCAACCTGCCCCCCAAAAGACACTGTTGAAAGCAAGAACAGTAAGAAAAGCAGAACTGACTTAAGGAAGAGACATGGGACACAGGAGTGGAATGCACAAATCTAGAACACTAATCTAAATCTAGATCACAGACACATGAAAAAGTAATGTCCAATATGCAATGTTAAGGAGATATGTGCATTCAATTCTTTGTTCTACAAAATTCTTCCTGCAGAATCTCATTAATATTATTTCTGCAAAAGCACCTGAGGCATGTCTCCGTACCACAGAGCGTCCACAGCTCAGTAACGTCCATCCCCGCAGACAGTCAAACTTGACTGGTTATGGCCTGAGACACCTGGTCAACCTTTGAAGTTGGATCTAACTTGAAGTTTCCTGCTTTGAGCAGGAAATACATGACCCCCAAGAGGAGACCTAAACTACGCTAAGATTCTACACTATCAAATAACTTCTGTTTTACTCCCTGTCCTGAGCCCTTCATTATGAATCCTGCACGGATGTTAATTGACTCCTGTGTTCTCTTTTGGACAAGATCAGTAAACTCAAAAGGTGAAACCTGGATGAAATGCTAAAGATAATTTACTCAAATGACCTCTCTCTGTAGCCGCTACGGGTGAGAGAAGATCAGGTTTGTCTACTTCCATGTTGCCGAGTCCACACTTACACCCCACAGTTATTCTCAAATACACCCAAATGAACTCATACACACAACAGGGCGCGGGAGTTGTACCCTCAGCACCGTGCCATGAAGTCCTTGTTTTGGCAGGCTTCAATTATTTGCTTACATTATTTCTGACACTTTGATCTGGGAAAAACGAATACATGGAACACCAATAAAAATTATATTGATGCCTTTTTGAGGGCTCAGAAAAACCTAACTCAATTCTTAAGTAGTGAAACACCAGTCTCTTTCAGAGGGGGCTAAACCTGGGCAACATGGAAACGAGTTGTATTTTCATCAGCAAGATCTTGCAGACCGTTACAGATTTGTTGCTGAATAAAGTCAAAAATGCCCACCATCTCAGCAGGGATCAGTATTTAAGTGCTCATGTTACACCAAAAAAAAAAAAAAAGAAGACACATTCTTAACTGAAGTTGGCAGAAAAGACAAGATAAGTTTTAACTCGTTAGAAATCTCAAACTCACTTATCTACAATCTTGAATTAGAGCTGCCAGTACGAATCAAAGTCCAAGTCACTCTGTCTTTGCTGCTACCTCTCTTTAAAATTAAGGTAATAGCCCAGTTTGCAACACAGGCATTCTCTGGATCAAGAATTTTGTCCTGTGCCATCCTAGTGGCCCTCATTTTTATTTCATCTTTTTCAGTACTGCTTTCTAAATTGGTAGGTGTCACATAGTAGATAAGAACTAAGCAACTCAGATCAAGCAAGGAAAATTAAGGCCAGTTGCAATCTGAGGTACAACCAAAGCACACGTGCACGTACGTTCAGCATTTTGTAAAATATTTTTACTCACAAGGTAGGATCTGGAAACTTTGGTTAAAAGTGAACCTCAGTTTTGACCTCTAAACATTATGTCATGAGACACAGCACTTGTGAAAGCAGTCACAAAAAGCATGTAAATCTATGCACTTAGGAATCTACACTTAAAACCAAAGTAATCATTCTTGGGGAGGGCACAATTAGTGACATATCTAAAAAGACGAAAGATCAAATAGTTGTAAACACTTGTAAAAATTTGTAAAGTTGCCGTAAAGAAATTTTTCCTAGTTCTAGAAAGCAAACTCTAACTTATCTGGGACTTCACAGAGACAAAAGGCCAAAATTCCTATTCTTATGAAACGAAACACTTCAGCTATTTAAAGGGCAAAAGAGGTCAATCACTCAATAGACAGCACAGCAGCTCCTAACTGCAAAGAGGCTCCAATTTAATAGAGACACAGAGGAAAAAATGACAGTCTCTGACAACTGACCATTTTGCCTAATTTTGTCATAAGGAAGAAAGTGGATCTAATTCATAGAACCCAAACAGAAAAATCTCACAGCCTGGGTTAACACAAGCATTCCCTTTTGAACTTAAAAAGACATTAATGTATCTAACGTACCTGAATTTGGATACAGGCAGACATCATTGATACTATATTCTGGCTCCATTGAAGTAAATATCTTCCCCTGAAATTGTAGAAGAAAACATATTCTAAAGATCTCCAAACAATATAATTAAATTTAGGAAATCTAAATATTAAGAATAGCCATTACAAAAGCTAAGAAACATGACAGAAGAAAGATGGAACAGATTTTGCAGAACAACAAAATGTTACTGAAGTATCTGAACATAACACAAGGAACTCAGTACTGTATTTTTTTCTCTGATCTGATCCAAGGAAGTGTAGGCTACTGGTTATAGAAGACACAGCAACATACAGCGGCACTTTAATTTCTCAGCTCCCACTTCTGTATTGAAAATATGTGTGTCAGATCTGCTTTACTTTGTTTTATGCAAAAGGTGGGGGGGTGAGGTCCATAAATTCCTGGCACATTGCCAACGTAACCCTCCTTTTGTTCAAGCCTGAATGGGGTCATTTTAAATAATTTTATTAAAGTAAGTATCATTAGCTGAAGTGATGGACTTGGGAGAGGAATTTGATTGCGGAGCTTGGTTCCTCCACCCTGCTCATGTCTACATAAAATGAAATATAGCTCAGCACTTTATTTGTAATTTATAAACTCTGTAACAAAAAGAGGTCTAAATACATAACATAAGCAGCAAAAGCATCCAGTGGTATCTAGCTTAGATCAGATTTTAAGTTATAAAGGTTATTTAAGAAAAAGGTAAAAGCAGGAAACAACATTCTCCAAAAAAAACAAGAATTGGAACAGTGTTTGAAAAACCCAGACAAAATACAGGTGCTCTTATAAGCCAACACACAAGACAGCCAGTAAAGGAAGAGTCTCTAAGAACTGGGCCACAGAATCCGAAGCATGAGAGTACATGCCTACTCGGTTCTAAATGAGGGACAGGAACAGAGCAAATTTTGATCCTATTCCTCTTTTTTCTTTCCCTGCAGCAATCCCACCTACCTTTCTGGGCCCTTCTTTTCCCTCCCAGTTACATGCTGTTACCCCACCCACCTCTGGTCTCTCCCCGATGATTAATGGGAGTCCTCCCCCACCCCGGTCTTAGCAGACAAAAGCCTCATGCTCCCCACCCCAAGGCACGTCTCAGCATGGGGCTACTCTGGTATCAAAGCCATATGCTCTCCACCCCACAGCCTGCCTCTGCAGTTGGTTCCCAGCCAGAGATAGTCAGGAACCAACATCTGGGAGAGGTGGAGCCAGCTGGAACATACTCTAGGAAAGAGTCCAAAGCTATCTTTGCCTTCCAGCAGTAAGAAACCCTCCCTTTTCCCACTGCGGAGGCCACCTGACAAACCTTACAGAGTTTCATTCTCAATGAGGGAAAATATATATACCTAGGAAAAATGGAGAGAGGCCATTGCAGATGTTTTAAGTAATAAGCAATAATTTATTTGCTCTTTTAAACAATAAAAAGTAACTGCAGAGAAGCTTCCCAAAATCTGCTTGCGATCACAGAAAAAAATAAAAGAGGCTGTTGAAAATTCATGAAGAAGCACAACAATAGACAAACGACTGCCTGAAATAGTCAGAAAAAAGTGCTTCTAAACTACTGTAACGGCTCTTGATATGCTTTTATTCTAAAGCTAGAAATGTTTTATTCTACCTAGAAAAAACATAGATGGAGCATGTTTTTTAGAAAGAATACAATGACTAAACATTAGTCCCTCCAACCGAACCAAGTTACAGCAGCATTACTTTGAATATGAGCTAATATATTTTGTGCAAACTGCATTAAGGGAAAGGTAAGAAAAAGAACAGCAGAATATAACAAAAGAAAGTCTTATGAAAATTAGAGATTTCAACTTCAAATGCAAAAGGCAGGAATAAAGATGCTGCCTATTGCAACTTAATACAGAATCATACACATTGTTATTTGGATCTGGGCATAGTACCTGTTTCAGTATCCAAATAGGTTTCTGTGAAAATAAGCAGTATCTAATTTTAATGCATTATAAACTAACTGTTCTACCTTTGAAGTTAGCCCTTCCTTGGGCAAGGAAATGGAATGACCATGTTTTCTCTCATGAAAAATCATAACTGGCCGTTTTCAAGCACAGTGTGAGAAATACACAAAGCAGGGAAATAGCTAAGGTACTATTTTTTAGTTTAAATCTTTCTTCCGAAAGAAGCATCTTAGGCAGACATGTACAAACAGCTAAAAAATACCTGAAACTATATTTTTATACCTGACAGGTTGTTGAATACCTTCCCAGACGTTGGTTTATTTAGTCAGGACAAAATGCTGTGTAAATTAGGATACATTAAAACCCCAACTTCCTACACTCAATTTCAGCTTTATTATTCAAGCTGCATGAAAAAATAAATAAATTTTGAAGGCAGCAACATAAAAATACATACCGTATCTTTGTTCCACATTTTTATGATTCGGGAATCTGCAGAGATAATTAAATCCAACTGATGCTGAAACTGAATTGACTTAATAGGCAAGCCATAGTGGTGATCTTTGACTATTAATGGATTACTAGACCGGAGATCATATAATAAAACCTTGAAGAATAAGAGACAGATTAAACTTACAATACTGTAAGATCACAAGGAAGTCATGTACACTAGATCTTCACTACAGGTTAAACTAAACTTGAGGTTTTTTACCTAAATACACAGACAGGATTTACGTAAAAGAAATAATTTTAAATTCTGAAAACAGCTTATTAAGTGAGCCCAGTTTATTCCGCCAATATAATTTAACCTCAGAATGCAAGACCATTTGACAAAATTAATTTGCAGTTTAAATCTATACATGTAATTTATGCTCTTATAAATACTTTTATTAATATATATTTAGATTACAGTAAGTGTAGTCAACGTATGACAGACCTAGACTGGCAACTGCAAGAACAGGATCTAAGAACTGTTGTAGATGCAATTAAGTCTACCTGCCCAGTAGATGTTCCAACAGCCATATTCAAAGCTCCATCAAATTTCAGTGCTGAAACGGATGGTAAACCCTCTATCCTGCAAAGCACAATGCTTATAGTTAGATACTTTTTCAATAAAGGCTGCAAATATTTTTTTCAATATTAAAAATAGCTAAGATAATTAATGGAAATTAATTTACAGATATGACTCAGAAATTCTAGTTCAAAAAGCCCTATTAACATTCACAACTTATAGTTGTATAGAAAATTAGCTACTACTGCACAGATCAATAACTAAGAGACTCCCTTTATGACTATCAAAACCCTTTATTCACACTAGCAATGAGAAGACCACAGGCAGATCATTTAAACACTAAGTGGGATTTGTTTCTAAAATCAAAACTTCTGAAAAAAAAAGACAGACCACCACACTTTGAAAAGGTAGCCTTTACTCACTCTGTGTCTGCTGTCACGCTGCTTAAAGCACAGTCCAACAGTCCAACTCGATTTCTAGTTCTAGGATCCCAGCATTCCACTTTACCCTAAACAGTTTAGAAAATACATTTCAAGCTTATGCGACAGATGTCTGGTATCCTGAAAATCTTTAAATACAATTATGAATTACTTAGTCTATGAATAATTAATCAAATTTCCTAGGTTGATGTGAGTTGTGCTAATAATGGCATACAAGCTTCACACATTTCATTTATATTTTTAAAAAACATGATCTGAATCAAAATCATTAACATGAATTTTCTGAAGATTAATAGGGTACACATGCTAGTTAATTTCTACAGATGGCTATACTGTAAAGCAAGATAACATTATTTTCTCTCCCATGCAACCAAGGCAGCTCAGAAATTATATCTGCACTATGCTCTAAAAGAAATCATTTTGTTTAACGGATCTATACTTAATATAGCAAATGAGATCAAGTTAATTAATTAGGTTCCTGTCATTTCTTCTTATCCTCATGCAAACTAATATAAAAAAGAAACAAACACTACTGCCCTTTTTATAAAAGGAATGCAAACATTTACCTCAGCTGTTCCCATAGCAAACAAGAAGTGCACAGGATTTATGTCACAGGCATTACTCTCTCTAAAACAGAAAAAGAAGCAAGTTTAATGACCTCAGAATAATTTAACACATGAACAACTAAAAAGATTTCTGTAATCATGCAGGAATATTCTGAACATGATATTGTTCAGCTTGGAAAAGCAAATGCTGGAGTGATAGAGGGACGGATGGCCAACTAATAACAGCTTCCCATGCTTAAGAGAAGCTTACCAAGAATTTGGAGTCATCAGAGACAGTGCTGATTACTCGAAACAGGTAAGGTTCCAACTGGATACAAAGATATTTTTACACCATGCAGATAATTAACCACTGGAATGGTTTCCCCACAGAGGCTGCAGAATCTCCATCCTTAGAGTTTTTAAGACCCCCCAGGGAAAATTCACCCAAATTCTGTGTGACCATGCCTCCAGCAGAAGGCTGGGCTCTGCTGTTCTTTCCAACCTGAATGATTCTGTGGTCCTCTGCCCATACCCACCACCTACCACCAAGTGTTGCCATATCCCTCTGCTCCACTATATTCTTAAACCACTCAATTATGGCAAAAGGTCTTCCCAACTTCAATTCTGAAGCTTACATCTCCAGCATACTCTGATGAATGGCCTGTCTTTTCTTTCCCTCACCCAAGTACCCTATTTCCCAACAGGGCACCCAAGAGCCCTGTATTTCTCCAACAACTCTTCCAAATTACAAATATTTCCCTTTACACTACTCGTCCTGCCACTTTCCAGCTTCTTCCATTCAAACCCCTCCACCTCTAATTCTGTAAGTCATCCAACTCCCCAACCTCACAACCTTCCCACAACCTCAAATCTCATCTCTCTAATTCAGATTTTACACTACACTCCTAGCTCTCCTACTCCAGGATTTCCCCCCCCATTTTCTTTCTGCTCCTGACTTTCTGTATTGTGCCTTCCCAAATATTGCTTCGCCCATTAAGCTCTCCTACCCACTGAACACCAGCTGTTGCCCACCAACTACCCACTTTATCCAGTCAAGTCTGTTCTTTTCATCTGCCTCTCCCCACATGAAAGAAGCTCAGCTCCTGCTCCAGTAGGGTTTTCAAAGAAATCAGACATATGCTACAGATATAAAAATTCTCTTTGGGCTACTCCAAGAGCAGAAGGACAAAGACATGTCTGGGAAAGTACATACCCTGTGGGTAGATCTCTATATGATGGCTAAATTGAGCAATAATGGCAAAGTTTTAATGAAATGCTCTTAAGATCAAGTTATATAATACCTATTACAAGTCTATGTTAAGTAATTTTAAAATATCCACAAAAGAAAACTAAATTAAACCATGAAAACTAGAACAAAGAATTACAGAACATAAAATAAAATGAGGCTCAGACTCAGCATATGTCTCAGACTTTACGATGCGTTTAGGCAGTATTCAGATACAGGACTGATGGAGAGCATGCTAGGAGTTTGCTTCCACCTGGTGGAAAGAAGACAGACAGACGTCAGGAATTAGAGATAACTTACGAAGCATCAGTCTGCAGGGAGTTGAGAAACCTTCCTTGTTCCAGATTTAGCCTGTATACTTCAGAACTACAAAGGAAAAATCAAAAATTACTCTTTTCTCTGACAAACACTAAAAAATACTATTGTAAGTTAAGAGGAGTTATAAAGATTCTTGCTCACAGCCTAATTTTACCAAATACACAATTTTCAGCCTTCACATTCTAAAATATAAGACACTTCTGTCCTTCAGTGTTAAAAATACTGGAAAAACGTGCATGTCCATCAAAGATACTTATTACACTGCAATATCCTACCAATTATTCTTTTTTCCAGGGAAAAGATGCATTAATTCCTTTCCTAAAATCTTTTAACTTCTTATGATTTACATTACATCTTGAATTGCTTCTTATTTTATTTGAAACCCTAAAGAACCCATTTTATTTTCACTATGTCTTCTCACAAACTCAATTATTACATGTGATTTGACTCACACAGCAACAGAACACCAACCAGGATAGAAAAAGTTAATTTTCCTTCCTTAGATGCTAATCACTTTTTAAAACAGTACACTAAATTGCAATTTTTATAACAAATTTGCAAATACATAATTTTAGAATCGAAGAAGAAAAAGTCTTAAAACAGTACAAGAAACTGAATTAATCTTAAGTCTTCTCACATTTTCCACTCTTCACAGTCTACATTATTAACTTGTAAGGAACTGCCACTTCTTCCTATTTTTAACTTTTCTGATATTTTAATGTTAATTTTATTTTTGGAAAACCACTAACAAAAGCAAAACAATATAAACCACTTAATCAATACCTTGCTCCTACAAAATACAGGTCACACGATGGATAGTGATAGGAGAAATCTCTCCCAAATTTTGGTATTCTTGTCTTGTAGTAATGGCCGTGTTGCGAATGAAACTCCACAAACCTGCCACATTGCAAGAAGACAATCTGAAAATAAAATATAAAGCACTGAAATATACAGAAGCAGATGACAGTCTCCTCAACTTGTCTTACAGCACAAACTTATTTAAGCCATTTCTGTTAAAATGATAGAATCAACTAGTGCTTCATCATTCTCACTAGCAAAAAGCTTTATTAATAAAGATTAAATGTATATTCACAGGAGTATATGTAATCCTCTGGAAGTGACTCTGCAGTCAGAAGCAGTATCATCACCTCAGTGTTATGCTGCACCAAAATAAACATCTGTACTTCCTTCAGACACCAGAATTAATAATTTCTTCCAGGTACAATGCCATGTGGGCACCACTATGTTTGTAGGTACTAAGTACACGAACTATGCATCCTGATGCACAGCAGCATTCCATAAGTGACACCTGCAACCATCGGGCATTTTTTTGTTGTTTGCCAACTGAAGCAACACATTGTTTCTTTCTGAAACTTAGACAAACATCTCAGTACTGGAAGAGCCCACAGGGAGGCATTACTAGAAGGCTAGATCTAGTCTAGTAAATAAAAACAGCCAGGACATGCCCCTATAGTCCTAACGGGAAGTTAAAATGGCACAACTCACATCCACATGAAGGAATTCTCCCCATTTCAGAGACGGTATCATCCACACCATCCGTTACACTTGTGCTGTACCTCAAATCGTGCCCAGGCACTGTGGGATGGAGGAACAGTTGGCCTGGCCCAAACTCGTGCCATGATGCATGCCAACAGTTAAATGAGATGGATAATAACAGGCTAACCCTCGACTATGAGCCTCATCCCTATTTTGCTTAGATTAGAAAAGCGCTAGTTTAGTTTAGAATATGTGTCGCGCATGCATTTGCTAAAAGTAGTAGATCATGATGATTTTAAATTTCCTACTGCTGGACTACATCATTAGCAATGAAAATAGGGATGAGAAGCTCAGAAAAGGTGAGGTACAAAAGTTATTTTGAATCTGTCACCTTTATTTATATATCTGTATATTCTTCCCTTATGATTCACGGAGAAAGTACTGACCTGGGCTAGTACTTCATGACTATTTATCATTAAGTCCCCCATTAATTATGCTTTTTCTCATATCAGAAACCTGTGTTTAAACTTTTATTCAGAGACGTGCTCATCTTGGTCCAAGATAAGTAGAGTAACGCCTTTCAGAAGTATAACTACAATTTTATCCAAGATTACAGAAGCAGGTGGACCTTCATGTGCCTAATGCCTTTATGCCTTTAACTGGAGGTTTACAACAAGCAAAGCTCTTTACTAGTCTGTTTGAAACAATGCCCAAATCAAACCTTTTCTCTATCATTATTGCAAAAGAAGAAATGTCTGCATCTTCATAGAGTAAAGAAGCTACATAAACTATGAGAATGCAAAATTAAACCGTATTTTAAAATATCAGTATTCCATTCTCTTAGTTCATTACCACTAAGCCATCAAAAACCTGTTACCAGGAATAGAGAAGATGCAGTTTGCCTTCAATGAGAAAAGTGAATTTTCTTCTCATCCACTCTACCTCCAAAAAGATTTTAGAAAGTTTTTCAGAGTTGCCAAATGCAGCAATACTCTGCTAATAATTGCCTTACCTCTAAAAATTTTCTATTTTCACATACATTCCTACAATATTGGACTTGGAAGATACTTGTGTTCTCTTTCATTAGCAGTGGATACAACTCACTGTAAATCATGTTTGTCTTTCCTTCATACTAAATCAATTTTGGTCACTACCAGAAAACTACAGCTTCAAGATAGCAAAAGCACAGTCGCTGGTGTGTGGCAAAAATACTAAGCAGAAATACGCGTGTCTCTGCAAAAGGTTGTGAAAAAAAATTAAAAAATTAAAAAAAAAAAAAAAAAATCACTCTCTCCTAAGTCTAAAATTTTAAAGTCTAAAACTTAGGAGAGCACAGAAATGTAACTGGCCTTATGGATACAAATACAAATGAAAGCCAACAGCATGTTCTCACTGTGAAAATGCAAATAAGCCTCAGAAGGCGACCATTAGAGGACAACAGCAGCAGACCAGGGAGAAGCTATTTTCCCTGCCCTACCAAAGCACGAGGCAGTGTGTCTAGTGCTGGGTCCCCCAATTCAAGAGGGATGTTGAAATCATCAAGAGAGCTACTAAGACAGACAAGATGCAGAACACAAAACACATGAAGAAAGGTTGGGTGAATCTCAGCTTGTTTAGTCAGGCAAAGAGCACGCCACAGAACAACCTAATAGCAGCCAGCAACTGGAGTGCAGTTACAGAAATGATAAGAGTCAAAATCTTTGCAGTAGCAACAATGAGAATTTCAGATTTTCCTGGGAAGGTGGGATAGAAAGGAAGAATTCTTTATGATGAGGCAGTGCAGCATTGGAACAATTTATTCAGTGAATTTGTGGAACCTCCATGCTTGCAGTTTTTGACAGTCCTGTTCAGGCACTGAACGATGTCTGAACGTCCCCTTCCAATCAATATTTTTATGATGCTAAGCATTTCAAGTGTCGTTTCTCAAATATTGTTCCCTCTTTCTAACATGTTCAAAATATTATGACAGCTATCTTAAATTCATTTTCTTTCTAGCGATTTGCTAAGTTTTAGGAAAATAAAATTGAAAATAAGGTTATATTAACTTGTGAAAGTAGGGCTTCAGTCTGAAATACAGGAGTGATTTCAGCTGAAAACACACACAAGCCTCACTGTTCATAACCAGTCAGAAATTTAATTGTGAATGCAGTTTGTTTGCCTGTCTCCCAAATAACCATTTGATCTGTACAACCAGAAACATTCTCCCACAGACAGAGAGTGGGAGGGAGTGTACTGTATCAGTCACCTCCTGCTGTGATTTGAACTCACGCATATTCTCACAGGGGAAAAATTTTGAAAATACTAAAGCTAGAATGCTAAATGATACCAGTTGGAAGTTTTACAGTTCCCCAATGCCTGCGTGTGATCAAATAGAAGTATTTATTAAAACAAACTTGTACTAGAAATGCTAAGGTCTCTTTTCAGAAAAAGAAAGTATTAAAATAAACATTTAACTAAAAAAAAAAAAACAAACCAGCAACCAAGGTCTGTCCTAATGAAATCAGCAAAACTGATTTCATATTTAACACTTGATGAATCAGCAAAGTTTACAGCAAGAGGTAACATCTTTTATTACATCAGCTGCTGCAGCTGAAGAAAACAGCCAGGTGTTAAATAGAATTAGAAGCAGTAACTGTATTGAGACTGGAAAAGGGCTGGTGGTCTCAAGAATTCAACTGTTTCCTCCAGCAACACCACTTCAAAAAAAAGCAACCCACAAACAAAAACCAAACAAAACCAACCAAAAAAACCCAACCAAAAAAACTAACCAACCAAGCAACCAAATGACAAAAAAAACACGCCACAATTTTTGCCTCATTGATATGCTTAGAATCATCATGGCTACAACAACACTGACAATCAGACTATTAACTTACCTATAGCTATCCCTCTTAAAAATGGTGTACCTGTGTATCACTTGTCACAAGGGATTGTGACTAAATGTTATACTAGGAAGAATAACTTATTCCATTTTTCACATTATTTTGTTTGTAGGATAGACCATTATCTGAAGTTTTTCTCTACTACAGACAAAAGACTTTAGAAGTGGTAAGGCAAATTATAATACAAAGAGACAAAGAAAACAAACAACATTTTGAAGGTACAAAAAATGTTTATCCTGTCTGATTCTTTAAAAAAACTTTTCTGTTCCAAAAGTTGTTTTGATTGACTGCCTTTACTATATATGAAAATGCATTTTAATATACATATTAAATGATTTTTTCATTTATACATTGAAAACATTAAACATACCTTTGAGTAATCATCTGATAAAATCTCAAACGTAACCACTAGAGGAGAGAGCAAGAGAATTTTAAGTCAACTAAGTAAGCAAACTTATTTGCAAACATTGGCATAAATCCTGAAAACATTTACACTCATGCTAACCTTTAGTCATATAAGTATTCCCCACAGGTGTCAATGCATAATGCAGGCATTGTGATAAAATCTTTAATTATGTAACTTTATTTGCAAAATAGAAGTAGTTTTCTAAAACTTTAGAAACATATGAAGCATCTTGTAATCTTTTTATCGTTCTTGTATACTTGACACGTTCCTCAACACAATGCTCAACCATGTATTTATTGGCTCAGGGAAGGTCTAATCAAATAGTCTTCAGTGAGTGTGTGGTCCATGAATCTTTGGTAAACCGTCAAAGATGATAAAAAATGACATGAATCCAGACATACTATGCACAGACCTGCACATGCAATCCTTCTAAGGGGTCAATGCATCCACAGAAAAAGTTTTAAGGCTCAAAAAAAAAAAAATAAAAATCACAAATGTGAAAGCTACTATCCACACTGAACACTGCAATGTATTGAACTTTGCCTAGTTTTAAATGAGCTGGGCTGGGAACATTAGGGAGTAGCTGTTTCAGCTAAATTGGTTCCATTTAAATGAGGCAGCTCATTTAAAGTTACCTGAAGTGACTCTTACGCTACGTTTCAAATTAAACATACTTCTGCAGCCTAGCAAGATGCCAGTTCAAAAAAAAAAAAAAAACCAATGTACTTTAAGCTCTAATTACCAGCAAGCACTTACTATTACAATGACTCCTGCTCTTTCAAAGCGGGTCTCGCTCTTGCCATACCTTCCTCTCCCCCCCTCCCCCGCCCCTACCCCCTTCCCTCTTACTGTATTCTAGCATTATCCCTTCACCCTACATGACTCCCTGTAGTCCTTGAGGCACAGGGTAAAGAAACAGCACTGTGAGCTACTCCCCTTTTCCTGACCTAATTCAGTAGTTCTCAATTTTTGTTTTTCACAACACTTTCACAGACACAACAGTTAGACCAGTTTCATTCTTCCGTAGTGATTTAGGACTTCTGCCACTCTGTGCTCATCCCCTCATTCCTTTGGTTATCCCTGTATCCCAGTTTTCTAACAGTCTTCTAACAAAAAACAAACTAAAAAAGCCACTAAAACCACCATTCCCCAAATCCATGCACCCTAGAACTCAGAGCCCCAGCAGTTCTGACCTCCTCCCCTAGTCTAACTGCCAGCAGATTTCCCATTGTCTAGATGGCTCCTTGTTTTCCTCAGCATCGCTGTCCTCCCTCCAAATTTGTAGCAAACAAGGTGTAATTAGGGCCTTGGCCATGCTACCATCTATCCCTAAGCATCTTGCTTCCAAGAAAACAAAACCAAACAAACTCTCTCTCATGGAATTCTCTTTACCCTGTAAGTCACCTACTGAGCTTGGGATCCAGAGGAAAAACAGTAAGAACTCATTTCAGTAACGATGGTGCAACCGCTGTGCCTTCACCAACTACACTGCTTCACAGAAGGGGAAAGAATGGAGAACTGACCACTACCCAGCTGTCATACCCCCGTTGCATTCCCCAAACAGAGCACAGCCTTCAGCCACATTCACTCTCTGAGCCCCGCGCTTACTGGATCAAGGTAAATCCTACACTCTTCACACCACTCCCACAGAGCAAAGAACTTTCAAGAACGAGAAGACGGGAAAACTACAGCGATATAAACAACTTAATGTTTTACTCTACATTCTTGTGTTCCTCCAAAGTATATTCTGCCCGCCCAGCAGAGGGAGGCAAATTTCTACTTGAGTCCAACCTGAATTATACAGGAAAGATACCTTGTATTAACAGCTATGGCTTATACTAACCTTCAGAATCTAAGCATCTTTCAAATTTCTGGGATAACTGATAGGTATCAAAACAGCGGATCCTTGGCTTGTAAGTTCCTGAAAGAACAATTTCATCATTAATAAAAAAAATAAACAAAAAGATAATAATAAAGCCTTTTTTTGTTTGTTTTGGGTATGTTTTGGTTTTTAATTATAATGTCTTATGTATACAGGTTTTACAGCATTTCAACCATAAATATTCTGATCATACCAGAACCTCTGTGACTGGAAAAACATGCCTCTTAGTAACATAACCTTATGGCCCATTTTTTGCCTTTGGTGCCTGAAAGCACCCTGCTTGTATTTAGGTTCTTCTAATCACTAGAGACATCATAAAGAATTTATTAATGCTTTCCAGTAAGTCTGAAAGACCAAGTCTCCTCGTGCTATTAACGCCTACTAAAGCACCCATGTTTGGATCCTGCTTTTACAGATACAAAATGTGCCGTTATCCTCCATCCTTCAAAGCAACACTCAAACAATGATGTTCAGAAGTTTTCTAAAGCAAATTTACATACATACAATAGAAATAATTAAGAACTTGGTTTTAAAATGTACTATAAACAGTTTAGGTCTTAATTGCATTATAACCCCCCCAGTGGGAGGGGTGCTGGACTAGATGATCTTCAAAGGTCCCTTCCAACCCAAACCATTCTATGATTCTAAGAACATCTGCATTCTACAAGTAGAATACAGTACCAAGACAGCCACATCTATCAAACCTTAACAGTAAACTTCCAAAACTCTTCCAAACTTCAGTGCTACAGTTGAAAATGAGCTCCCTTCAATTCTACCTGAAATACCAAGTCATTCTGCAAACAACAGTTTCTAGTACTTTTGACCTCTGCTGCAGAGAGACACTTTGTTAACTCACCAACTGCCATAATATACTGTCCATCTCTTGATACCTTAATCTTTGTGCTAACCGTGGGCATTTCAAAGTCTTGAATAAGTTCAATTCTTCTACGGATATCTATAAAGAAAGAAAAATAAATATATATTTTGTAAAGGTAGCACAACTGTATCTGTCCAAAACACTGTAATGGTTTCTTACAGAAGGATGGTGAGTTCACAGAATATAGGAAATATCTTTTAAGATCTTCTGAAGTATAAAGATCTTTTAAGTATAATTAATACCTTATAAGCAAATTAATACAGCCTGTAAACCCTGGGAAGCAGCCGATCTCCAGTCCATTCTGAGGTGACTATGTAACAAGTCATTATATAACGTAGTAGATAATATTTATCACACATTTTACACAACTAAGATGTATTCCATCCTCCTGTTAACTCTGCATTGTTTTTGTTGGTTGAGTTTCTTATACACCACTTCCTCTGGTACATAAATAGCCATCTTTATTTTGTATAACAAGTTCAGGCTAAAATGATGATATTCCTGCACTCTAAGATTAGCATCATACCATAGAGGAGTTTATAATTAGACTTTACGATAAGCCACACATGGAATTCATTCATCATGTTTCTGTGCAATCCACTGCCCCAATATTTAACATCTGAAATTTAAAACAACATTGGTAATATTGTGTTGACATAAAGCTATACAGGGAGTTGAAGTAACTATTTACAGCTTTAATTTTGTTGTTGTAAAAATATAAGCTACGCATAACTTCCTTCTGTCATATGGTAAAGGCTCTCCTTCGGGACATGCATGTGCAGCCAGGTGTTAACGAGGACCCCGCGCTGGCAACACTCACCCACATCTTTCTTCTGTAAAGCTCTTTTCTTCCTGTCTGAAAGCCACTATAAGAAAATATATAAATCAGTCTTCAGCTCATTACCCATAAAGACAATTGCTTAAAGCTTTCCCAGACTGGAAGCATAAGACATTCAGGTCGATAATTCTTTCTTTCCTTGATTATTTTAAAACTTCCACTGGCAAAACCTAACCATCCCACCACGCCCAGAAAACTTACAAAGTCGCGTTTTTTAAGGGTCTATAAAATGACACACCGACAGTTAGAAACGCGCACGTTCAAACTGCATTTTCAGTTTAAGAAACACCGATAGCTGGTTTTAGTTAACCATTCCCGCCCTCGGCACCAAAAGGAGAAGGGGCAGCCGGGCGAGCGGCCCTGGCCCGGGTTGGGGCTCAGGCCCGAACCGCACAGCACGTTGTTAAAGCCTCCTGCTGCAGGAGCCGGCGGTGGCCCGTGGCCCGGCCGCAGGGAAGGCCAGGCCAGGCCAGGCCGAGCCGAGCCGGGACAACGGCGGCGGCGCGTCCCCTCGCCCCGCTCACTCACCTCCGGGAGGCTCCTGCCGGCGCTGAGGCTGTAGATCTTCACCTCGTTGAGGCTGGAGACCTGCATGGCCGCGGCCCTGCCCGCCTCTTCCGGGGGGGAGAGGAAGCGGAAGGCGGCTCCCTGCTTCCGGTCCGGCGCCGTTTCCGGCCCGGCGGAGCCCGCTCCGACAGGTCCATGTCCTTTGGTGAACCTGCCTTGGCAAGAGGGTCGGACTAGATCATCTCCAAAGGTCCCTTCCAGCCCGTAATTATGCTCGAGATTCCTGTCACCCACCCGCGGGTCCCTTCACTTGGCCTGGCTGAACTTCATGAGGTTTGCATGGGCCTACCTCTGAGTCTGTCCAGGTCCTTCCGGGTGGCATCCCTTCCCTTCAGCATGTCGACCACACCACACAAGTTCCTAGAAGCAAATCCTTCTTGTAGCAAAGGATGCAGATCCATGAGAAAAAAAAAAACAAGCTTTGGCGATGCAGCAAAACAACTTAGTGCTACCAGTTTCCCCAAATGTTAATTTCTAATGTTCAAAAGCACCTGTGCAAGAAGCTGCCAGGTGTCGTGATTTTTGGAGATAGCAGGTAACAGGGACAGCTGTGTGTGCCACACAGAGTCTCCAGCTCTCCCTCCTTGGTAGACAAAACCCCATCTTGAAACCTCCAGACTGTCAGGTGGTGGTGCCATTCCGGGTGGCCTTAAGGTTACCTCAGGAAGGCAGGAGTTGCTTTTGCAGACTTGATGGAGGAGGTTAATTTTCTCACGCTCCAGCGAACCGTGTCCATTACCTACGGAAAACAATCAGTCCAGGATTTGGTTGAGCAGAACCTTGCCAGCAAATGTAAAAAGACCCATTTTTATTGCTTTGTAGCATCACCACTTAAGAATGGCCACAAAAATTCTGACTGTTCCTATTGTAATTTATAGGGGCAATGACAAGGACTGAAATAATGTATATCAGCTCTATATGCATCTTCAAGAAACAATTAAAATCACAACTAAATTCTTATCATAGATAACTCTGGTTATCTTATCAATACATAACTCTGGTACAAGTAAACTGAAGCTGTTTCAAATAAATCTTATGTGTGGTATTCCCTGGATGATGTATCTCAACAATGATGATACCAATATCATGACTAGAAAGGACTCTATTCTAGTTCATATTAGAGGCTGTTATAGCTGAGATTCGTGGGAGATCAACACACCTAAATACAGGTGGTTTTGTGGATGCTAGACATCTAAGCTCCCATTTCAGAGAGTTAAGTCTTCACTTGCTCAAATGTAGGTTGCCTAGTGGCATTTGAGACACCATATGGTATCCAGGACATGTAGATGGGGCTGACACAAGACCTATGGAAAACCCATCTACAGCATCAGCTGTAGTCCAGGCAGGATGTGCAAGGTCATCTCAAGTGGCAGGAGAAGCTCAGGCTGCTGAATCTCATCCCTAATAAAAGCTGTTAATGAAGCCTGAGGAGCAATGTGGCGCCGTAGCCACTAGGTGTCTTCTTCGGGGTGAGCGTAATCATTAATAGGTTCCTCTGCCTACTTCGGACAACCACAAGCTACGTATGAATTGGCTTTTAAGGCTAAATTCACCTGTCCACATACAGAGGTCTTGTGCCATTCGGGATGCCCTAAGGAATTCCAGACATCCACAGGGGATTCATTGGTGTGACGCAAGATGTGCAGAAGACCAATGTCATACTGGAACAGGAGGTGAAGGCCAGTCAAGGATGCTCCAGGGAACCTGGAAAGGCATTAGGCAGGGTTAGGAGGGCTGGACCCACAAAGAATTCCTAGAGGTATAAAATACTGGAGTTTCTTACAGTCTGGAGAACTACCTGACTTTCTTCAGGTGAGACTGCCCAAGGATTCCTGACCCTCTCCTCCATTCTCCAGGTGCATCTAACTGGCCACAAAAGAACCCAAAGTGCAAAAGAAGAAGGGTAGAACCCAGAGATCCTGCCTGCACAGCAGGAAGCAGCATTCTACTTCAAGTTGCTTGAAATTAATTTTTTGTTCTTTTCAGTCAAATTCAGTTCTCAGACAAAGTTGATAAATCTGAGCCTGGTCAGTCATACGTTTAAGACTTCAATCCAGGTAACTAACTTAAGAGCAGCCAAATCTACCTGATACACTTAGTACAGGGTTAAAAAAATCAGTATCTGAATGATGCGGGAGAAGCTTTGACAAAGCATTTTGCTTCCTGTGTATAATGAATCGTCCTTGCATGTGGTAATGACATACTTTCACATTTTCCCTTCAGATGAATACAGATGAGCAGGCAGGTGTACTGACTGCAAATAGGTGTGATATAGGATGCTTTCAACCCGGAGCACGTAATTTTGCTTGCTTTTTCTTTGTTTTTCTAGTGTCAGAATTTGCTGTGGGCATTACCTGGTGACAGACAGGATGCAGTGTACTGAAACTACGGGGTGATAAGCAAACTAAACGTAACCTTTGCTGATTTTAATGATAACTAGACAGTGCCTCTTCAGTATATACATACATATGATTATGTTAAGTGTAAGTTTTCATGTGTTTTCACATTGAAACAACATTTCACATCCAGCGTATAAAAGCAATTCATCAGGAAGGTTCTGCTGCAATTCACGGTACAGAGAGAGTGAATAATATTCTTTACCATAATTAAGAAATAGATACAAAGCTATGGAATTATGGTAACTGTTTGCACAATAATCTTAAAAGTATACAGAAAAATGCTTTCATTTAAATAATATACTTTTATATATTATCAAGTTATTTAAGTGTTCCTTTACTGCAATATTTTAGACTATCATTTAAATACAGTGCTACAATAATAATAAAACATCTGGTTTGCCTGCAGAGTGCAGATCTAGACGTATCTCGTTGCTTGTGTTTGGTCCCCTTGACCTTCCCCAGGAAATTTTGGGGAGCTTCAGGTATGATAGAAGAGAAATATATAGTCTAGTGGTTACATCCCAAGAGCAGAGATGACCACAGCTGTCCAACGTTACCCTAAGCAAAGTCCAGTTAGCTGCGTCTCTGGAATCCCATCAGAAGAACCTGCTGCAGGAGGAGCATCAGCATTTGATACAGCAATAGGTAGAAGGGTACTGATGAACCTAAGGTGAGAGCAATGGGATGAGCGTAAAAGAGGGGTTGCAGATCTCCTCTGTACTATGGCTCCTCGCTTTTGAAAGCACAGAGAATTTCTAGTTGGTGCGAGCGAAGTTGGTAAGACTTTACACAACAAAATGAAAACTTCTGGCTGTGCTTTTAGGATTCCTAGAATGGTTTTCCTCAGAAGGAAAATCCTACGTTCTTCTCCCTCTGGTTTGTTCCGATATCGCTGAGCTATCCTTTAAGTGCGCACCTGTGGAAGGATGGCTGAGAGAGGACACGATCTTATTAGTGTGAGCAACCCAGTCTTTGCAGCTGGTGTAGGCCCCGAGGATGTGTGGACAGGCACAGTGTCCCAATTCTGCCTTGTTGTGTGTCGCGTGCTCTGCTTGACTGTCTCTAGAAACCATGGAGCAGCTTTAATAAAGAGAGAATGATCCTACTCCTCTTGAGCTTCCATCGTTACTCCGGGCCCCACTCCCACATCTACACCCCTCCAAGCTCAGCCCTTGTGATCTTTTTTGTACTATCAATCAGTTGACTTTCATTTCTGAAAAAAACGGTGTCTTCTAATGTAAAGTGGCAATTTTTTTCCATTTTGGAAATGTTGAAATGGGATGATTTGCCTGTCTCTTTCCTTCTTTCCCACAGTGAAACTGATCACTGATCTGACATGCTCTGGGTGGTCCTGCTTTGGCAGGAGAGTTGGACTAGATGATCTCTCTGCTCCCTTCCAACTCTAAAAATTCAGTGAAATTCAGTGGAATTTGTTATCCCGGTTCTTGTACTTATTTCTGAAAGCGTTTTCTGCAAAGAATTTCGGTTTCCTTCAAGCGGTTTTCTGAGGAGGAAGCAGATAATCAGAGAATACCTGACCTTACCTAGTTCTAGCTCCTCTTCCCTCCTTAGTCC
>JAHREE010000216.1:0-55813 GCA_033628505.1 Tringa tobata
AAACCCCATCCCCACCCTAACCCCAGCGAATCCTGCATCCCACCCCAACCCCAGCTGCGTCTGCCGGCCCCTGGATCAATGAGCCAACCACACCTTTTGAGGATAAATGGCTGCAAATAGGTTCACATGGGAAATTCCTGGAACCGCCCTGTGCCACAAGCCCTGGCCCTGCTTGTAAATTAAAGTGGCCAGAGCTATTGAGCTGCCTGTCTTCTCCCTCACCCTGCAACACATCCCAGGCCCATAACTGACACTCCTTAAAAAATGTTATTCGGCTCTGCTGCTCCCCGACGGGTTCCCACAGACGTGCTGTTAAGCTCCAGCCAGGAACAAGCCTGTCGTGGCCAAGTGATACATCCTTGAAGCTCGGTGGCTCTGAGCTGTTTGTCCTTCTCAAGGAGCTCCCTCGGAGCTGCTACAGGGCATCTGCAGCCACGGGCGATGGCGGCGGTGGAGGATATTGTTTCCCCTCAGTATCACTGGTGTCAGCTGAGCAGCTTTTGCCAGCAGTCGAAGCAAAGTCTCCTCGCTCCCTGCTGTGAACCCACTTCCTTCACGTCTCCGTCTTGACCGTGGAAGCTCTTTTCCCACGTCTTCTGCTGTTTGCTTTGCTGGAGTGTTGTTTTGTTTAGTCATTATGTGGTCTCCAATAAAGCCTTCTCTGGCTGTCAGGAGACTGGAAACCACCCCCCATGATCAGAGCTTGGCTTTGCTTTCCCCAAAAGATGAAGAGCAAGCTGGCAGTGGGCAGAACCAGCCAAGAAGTTGGCTTGTGACAGTCAAAAAGCAAGGGGACTAGTCGTGCTGTGAGGACGGCGGTGGCTTTGGCACTGGTGGGTGGTTGGCCTGGCCCTGCCAGTAAACAAGGGCTCCATGGTCCCCTCCTCCTGGTCTGCGAGGCTCTAAGAGCGGGGGTCCCCATCCCCACTGCGGGGAGGGCTCTCGGCTCACACCTCCCCAGGGCAAGGACGGGAAATGGGCGCTGGGTTTGTCCCAGTGCTGGCCCATAGCCTTTGGCCTGGTCCCAGCTTGTCCATCGGCAGTCCCCTTCCCAGTATCACTCGCTGCCCGGTCCCATAACTGCCCACCACCTTTTTGGCCCCCGGGCTTTTGGCACAGGTTTGTTCTCTGCTCAGAAATTAAGAATATCCAATGACAAACTGCAACACGGAGGTTTTAGTGTGAAACCAGAGAAATGACAGCTTCTTCAAGGAGCGTTGGAGACCCCTCCCATCAGCCTGTCCCATGGCCCCATTCCCACCAGGGCTCCCAGACCCAGTGGGCTGGGGTTTGGAGAGCTGGGGGTGCAGCACCTCATGGGAGCCAGCGGCTGACACCAGCCCATGATGATGTTAGATGGATCCCTGGACTGACTCAGGGCTCCCCAGTTGCAGAAGGACAGGGAATTGCTGGAGAGGGTGCAGCAGAGGACCACAAAGACGCTGAGGGGCCTGGAGCATCTCTCTTACAAGGAAAGGCTGAGGGACTTGGGTCTTTTTAGTCTGGAGAAGAGAAGGCTGAGGGGGGATCTGATGGACACCTATAAATACCTAAAGGGAGGGTGTCAAGAGGATGGGACCAGTCTTTTTTCAGTGGTGCCCAGGGACAGGACAAGAGGGAACAGGCACAAACTTGTCCATAACAAGTTCCATCTAAACATGAGGAGGAACTTCACTTTGAGGGTGGCAGAGCCCTGGAAGAGGCTGCCCAGCGAGGTGGTGGAGTCTCCTTCTCTGGAGATGTTCAAAACCTGCCTGCACAAGTTCCTGTGCAACCTGCTCTGGGTGCCCTGCTTTAGCAGGGGGTTGGACTGGATAATCTCCAGAGGTCCCTTCCGACCCCACATCATTCTTTGATTCTGTGACCCGATGACCAGGGCTGCTTGGATTCCTGTCAGCTCTCAGGTTTGCTTTGAGTCTCCCATGCAAAACCAGCAAGGAAATGTAATTATCTCAGAAACAGTAGTTTCTGCAACAAAATTCCCCCCTCACAAAGGGTTAAATGGATGCTGAGACTGTAGAAGGTGTTGGGGGACAGGAGGGTGGAGGTCCCTGGGGCTCTGGTTGCGGGGTCCCCCCCGGCAGCCGGGATGCCCGGGGCTGAAGGGCTGGAGCTGAGGCTGCAGCAGAGGCACACCTCCTCCCTGAGAGCACATCGCCAGCGCCTCGTGAAAATACAAATCACTTCACTTAGAGGCTGCCTATTAGGTGTTGTCTGGGGACCTGCCAAGATAAAAGAAAAATGGGAAAAATGTGTCTAAATATTGTTAGCCGAGGTGGGGTTGGAGCGAGTGCTGGAGGCAGGGGGGTACCCTCTGCTGGGGATACCTGGCTGGGAAAGAGAGGTCCCCTCTCCCTCCCGGCACTGCCTCCCCCTCGCAGGCTGCTGGGGGAGCTGCTGGGGATGCCAGGGCTGATTTCCTCACTGCCCCACTCGCTCCAGGTGTGGGTCACCCACACACCCCCAGTCTGTCTCAGCCCAGCCCCACAGCAGGACGTCCCACGGCAGAGATGGCTGGAGGCACTGAGACCCCCGACGGAGACATGCAGGGCTGTGTTTGTGCTGCGGGATCCTGGCCGTGATGGGCACCCACTGACCACCGCTCTGCTTTGCCTTCCAGCACAGCTACAGGGAGGTGGGCATCCTGCTGCTCTACCTGGCTGTGGGGGTCTCCGTCTTCTCCGGCGTGGCCTACACGGCTGAGAAGGAGGAAGACGTTGGCTTTGACACCATCCCGGCGTGCTGGTGGTGGGGCACGGTCAGCATGACCACCGTGGGCTACGGCGACGTGGTGCCCGTCACGGTGGCGGGCAAGCTGGCCGCCTCGGGCTGCATCCTGGGGGGCATCCTCGTCGTGGCGCTGCCCATCACCATCATCTTCAACAAGTTCTCTCACTTCTACCGCAAGCAGAAGGCGCTGGAGGCGGCCGTGAGGAACAGCGGGAAGAAAGACCCCGAGGAGGTGGAGAGCATCTCCAGCCGCGACCGGGACTCGGAGGCTCTGAGCGAGACCTCCCTGGGCAGAGGCAGCCCCGACCGCCGCGGTCTGACCCCCGGTGCCCACCCCACACCCTGACCCCACCGTGCCGCGGCACCGGGGCACACGCACGGGACCCGCTCGCTCACCGCGGGTACGGTACGGCTGTGGCACCGGGACACGGCGGAGGAGCCAGGCTCTCCCCATCTGGCACCGCGCCTGGCATCATCCCTGCCCTGCCAAGGAACAGGAGGGGTTGGAGGAGATGCCCAGCGGGTGCCAGCTCCTTCCAGCCCCTGGGAACGCAGCGGCTGGGTCCTCCTGGACGTGTTTCAGCCTTCACCTGGAGATGGCCCTTGCTCCCCCGTGGCTGCAGAGGGAGGCTGCGGCGCTGGACGTACCCCTGCCAGAAAGGGAGTGAGGAAAAAAGAAACACAGGTGCCCCCCGATCGGGCACTGCCGCAGCTGGGTGAGGGGGGATTTGCCTCTGCCCTGAGCGTTAGTGTTGTCCAGGGTGAGCTTAAGTAGCCTGAGGGTGATGGAGCCCCCAACCAGGCTGGTTGCCCTTGCGGGTCCTGTGCCAGGTCAGCATCAACTCCAGCCCCAAACCTTGTCCTACCCCCAGCTGGAAACAGCCTCGAGAGGCTCAGCTGCCCCACTGGCCATGGGGGAAAATGGGATGGAAACGAGTCTGCGTGGGAGGACATGTGGTGTCCAGCCCAGAGTGAGCCCCACTCTCCCCAGTCCCTGCAGTGGGACTGGCTGGACCTCACCTTCCTCCCATTGCAGGTGGGGTTTAACCACTCTCCTGCACCGCCACCGCTGGGACCCCCAGGGACGTGGGGCTGGGGATGTGCTGGGATCGTGGCACAGCTGGGAGCACTGGGGGACACCCGTGGGGAATGACGGGGCAAAAGGGACCCCGTCCTCCAAGGCAGGAGCAGCCAGAGGGGATGAGGCTGGGGGAACTGAGGGGGCACTCCCAGTAGGGGTCTCCCCGACAAGCTCTGTGGGGCTCCCAAACCATGGGGGGCATTTATTTTGGAGGAGCCGCTGGTCTCTGCAGCCGTTGGCACCCACCCCCCGGGGCAGAGACCCTGCAAAGGGGTGTCAGGGAGCAGACATGGGGCGTCCGCTCCTGGGCATGGAGCCTCTGCCATCGATCGCTGTGTGTTCATGATTTCCACTGCGGGAAGAGCTGCCAGGGAGGATGCAGCAGCCCGTGATGGGGTGGAGGAGATGACCAAAGCCATCCGGGTTGGGTACAAGCCCCAGTCCCCCTCGCCACAACCCCCAGCCCAGCTTCGCTCTGCTGCCTCCTCTCTCCCTGCCTTGGGGCCAGGCAGGGGCAGGAGGGGGGTCACACCGCCCCGGGCATCACCAGTGTCCCCACAGGGAGCCGAGCTCCCCGGGTGCCAATGCACTCACCTTCCATCCACAGGGGGGGGAGCACCCCCCGTGTCCGTGGGAGAGCCAGGGCAGGGGGGACCTTGCACTGCTCCTCGTCACCCCAGCCCCCGAGCACCTCACAGCCGGGCAGGGGGGTCTGGCACTCCCACCCGGCTCCCCGACCGGCTGAGCACGTTTGGGGCTGTTCCCAGCACAGCATCAATTCCCCATGGAGTTTTTCCTTGACCCCCCAGTTCCCTGTTTGGAAGCCGTGCAGCATCTTTGTGCACAGAGGAATGCACCCAGCCATGCCCGTTCCGAGCAGGAGAAACGTGCGCCCTGCAGTCACCTCAGGGGCTCAAAAATAGGTTGGTGGCAGCAGGATGGCCCCAGGCACCTGAAGTTGTGCTGGTTGTCCCAGTTGGCTTTCAGCTGTCTCAGCTGGCTTTTGCCTCAGCCGTGGTTGCCGGCGCTGGCTCTGCCCGTAGCCACGGGGGAAGAAAAGACAAAGCAACGCCAGTGCCGTTGGTTCAGCCTTTCTGAAACCCACCGGGACTCGGGCAGGGGTCCCCAGGGAAGGGGGGTGTGGGATGGGAGGGTGCTCAAGCTCCTGGCATCATTGAGTCTTCCAGTATGGATGGTCTGTGGTCCCCTCTGCGCTCCTTCCGACTGCGAGCAGGGACCGGCGAGCTCCATCCTCTGCTCCCGCCAGCTCCTGCTGCACTCTTACTTGAATAAAGGAAGGAGTTTCCCCTTCTCTCCATAAGTATTCCAGTAGCAAAGTATATTAAAATGTGAAGACTGAATTACATGTATTAATTAAAAAGCATTATGCAAATAATGAAAAAGAGCATGTAAATTAATTTTCTATCTATGCATGGGATGCATACTGTATATTTTATTAAAGACCTCAGTGACCCGCTTCGGAGGCTGGTTTTCTGTGTGGTGGCAGCTCGGGGTGCCCGTGCTCGTACGGCACATTGGCCCAGTGGGTGGGTGCCAGGCTGCTCCCGGTGCCACCGCGGGGTCCCCAGAGCTCCAGCACCATCTCGGAGATAGTCCTCACCTCATCCCTGCCTATTCCTCGTGCCTGGAGCACCGGTGTCCCCCTGGCATCTTGGATAACCCATCTCCCAGGAGGCCTGAAGGAACGGGCACCCCCCGGGGTGGAGGGGACGGGTGGGAGCCGGAGGGCTCCAGGACAAGCCCAGGCATGGAGGGAGGGAAGCAGAGATCAGCTTTCAGGAGTGGGTTGCAAATAACATCGAAAAGGCAGGATGATCCCCAAAGCAAAGAGCTTGCTCCATCCCAGCGTGGTTCGTTCCTCCATCCCTTTCCTTCCGCACCTGTGAAATCTGGGAAGCAGGCAGGGAGCAGGGGGAATGTGGGGAGAGGGACACGCTGTGACCAGCAGCACCAAGGGACACGAGAGCTGAGCCATCGGCGCTAAAAACCCCCAGCGCTGGGAGCCGAGGAGCAGCCGAGCAGCAGCCGGCCCTTAACGCCCCAAACAGCTGCTCTTGGTTTAAGAAACCAACTTCTGCCCCAGGCCTGTGGGCCGTGGTTTGGCCTAAAGGTAGAAAAGGCTCCACTTTGAAAGAAAATATAGTTTAGTTTAGGGCGCAAGTGTTAATGGCTTAACTCGGTGAAACAACGCTTTGCCAGCAGAAGGCTGGAGGATGTGTGTGCACATTCCCTGATGGATTCCCAGCCATTTCGCCGGGAATGGCTGTTCCGAGGGCAGGGGAGCAGGGCTCGGGATGAGGAGGGGATACCCCACACTGCAGCTCCAGAGACCTGAGAGGAGCTGGTCCATCACACCGACGGTCATCCCCCCTTCATCCCTGCTGCTATCCTTACCTCCGAGTACTAAAGCCAGGAGGACTGAAGGCCACCCAGACAAATCCAGGCCACCTTGCCCAGGCCAGCAGCTGCTCAGACACCGCGGCTGTGGCTGCATCCCCTCTCCTGGCACGGAGAACCTCCCCTCGGCTTCAGTGGCCCTAATCACATCCAGCCTCCCCTGCTTTCCTTGCTGCAAAGGCAAAGCTCAGACCGGCTTCTGGCCAGCAAACTGCCTGTGATAGGGACCGTGGTCATCAGCAGATGAGAGCTGTTACTAATTAAGCTACGTTATCACAGGTTGCCCCTGGCCAACGCTGCTTGTAGCCTTAGAAAAGTACAGTAGCCTCTTTGGAGGCTTAGGAGAGCAGCACACAGTACCAGGCTCCCCAAGGAAATACCTTTGCACCTGCAGAGGGTTTCAAGCCCCCAGGCAGAAGCTGAGCCCACGAGGAGCAGCATCCCCAGCCAAACCCAGCACCGATTTTCTCTCCAGGGAGGAGGTATCCCCCCAGCAAGTCCTGCTAGGACAAGGTGGGGACAGGCTGCTCTTTGGGAGCTGGTTCTCCCGTGTTTCAGGGGTGCAGTTTGTGCTCTGATGCTGCCTGGGCTTTATCCTCCTTTATCCTGAGGGCAACATAAAAGGCTGAGCTCGTTCCGGATGCTGCAAGTGGCCTCTCTGATGCTCTGGGATGAGGGGGGTGTCTCCAGGCTGCTTGTCTGCAGGGGAAGACTTACTGCCACTCTCCCTGCGTCAAGTGCATTCCTCTGCTAGATGTGATGGGAGGATTAAAAATAGAGTTTAATCTTTATTCCTTTGAGACTTTTTCCCATTAACAAAAAAAAAGAATAAAATCAAAATCTGCATGCTGCTGATCTCTCCAAGGCTAATGCTCCCCCAATTTGGGGGTTAAACACAAGGCAGCCCCCCCCGTGAGCCCCCCCTGCCGCGCTGCGACCGGCAGCTGCCCTCGGAGCGGGGCTGGCGTGCGGGAGCTCCAGGGTTGGGGAAAGCCAGGAAAAGACGTTTTCTTTTTTTAGCCTCCTGCTCTGCTCTGCTCAGGCATCAGGGTTTGCACGGCTCTGAGTAACTGCAGCGGGAGAATCCTCCCACCGCCGCGCAGGCACATCCAGCCCAGCCGGAGCTCTGCGGAGCCGGGAAGAGCCGGGTGCGGGAAGGGGCCGGGTACCAGGAGTGGGTGGTCACGGCCCACGCTCGCCTCCACCAGACACTGGTGTGCAGGAGGGGCTGCCAGGACCCCTCTGACTTACTATTTCGGAGGCAAGTAGGAAATTCGTGTCCTTTGGCTAATCCCTCATCAGTTTTCCTGAGAGCGGCTGCGTTTTCATTTGGTACGGTGGGTAAATCAATTAAACGCTTTCTCAGGTTATTTCTACAAAAAGTGCTCTCCCCACTCACAAAATGATTGATGAAAGAGTCACTCTCTTGCCTCCGGGGAATGGTGATTAAGGAGCGACCTTATTAAGCTACTTCACGCAGCTGCGGATCAGACAACTCTGCTCCAAAGAGACAAAGCAGACGTCATTATTTCTCTTTAAAACTTCTTTGCCAACTTTCAGATCCGTGATGACCCTGAGTGTGGTCTGTGCACTCGGCTGGTTATGGGAAAACCGGGAGATTTTACAGGGCTCAGCCCATAGGAAGGAAAGGCTCCGGGATCCCTCCTGCCCACAGGCTCCTGCAGCCCCGCTGATCTCGGCTCAGGGAGTGCAAATCAGGGCTGGCTGCTCGAGTAGGTAGGTGTTAAATCAGCATTACCTGTAATTCCTGTATTTGCTAAACTACGTATGGAGACCAGGAAAGACACAGAGTGCTCTAAATCAATTCTTTTTTAAACAAAATTAAAACACTTTCTCCTGGTAGTAAGAAATCCCCAAGGTCTGTATAGACTCTCGGGTTTACTCTAGCCTTTATCTGCACCATTGCTATCAACGTAGTTGTGAGACACACGTAAACTCAAGGCTTTCATTCTAATCATTTGAGATAGCCAAAGGAATAGCCTTGAAGAGGTGGAATTAAGTTAATCAAATCTGCCTGGACAGGTCTCACAACCTCAGGTGTGCAGGGAAGCACCGCAGCGATGCCTGCCCACAGCCAGACCTCCAATACAGTCAGAGCGCAGAGGGGGAAACCCTGTCCCTCTTTTGTTTCAAGATCTTCCCCTCTAGGGTCAACGAGTGATGGTCCAGGGCTCGGGAGGCTGAGGAAAGGCTCATCCATCCCCTTGGTTGTGCGGAGACAGGTCTGCGAGAGGCTGCTCTGCTGCCCTGGATGGGATTCAGGGACTCTGGGCTCCCTCCGCTCTATTGATTTGCACAGTGACAGTCCAGAGGGGAGCGGAACAGGCTGTGCTTCGTAGATGGAATTGAATTGTTTTAAAGTTCTTAAACAAGTTGGCTGTCTTCCTGGGCTCTTAAATTAAAGGGCAATTAAGTCACTTTCGCTCTGGAAAGAGCTGCCGGGTGTTTCCTGGTTTGACTCTTTAAAATTTTGCCAGAGTGATTAATGCAATGAAAAATTGTCAGCTCTCAAGTCAGGGCTGTCAGCCAACACTCAAAGCATTTATCTAAGCACATGCTCGGGCTCTTTTGGCCTGTGGACAGGAGGAAATGGGACAAAACGAGGGTGGAGGAAAGAGTAGCTGGACATAAAGGACACTGGCACAGCAACACCTGTACCTTAGTCCTGATAACCACTACGAGAGGAGAAAAACTGCTGGTTCTGTGGCTTCATGGGAAGTTGACTTTTCCGCACGGTGGGGAAAAACCTGATTAAACATCAGCCCCAACTCATGGCTACCTGTCAGGTGTCAGTTCTGTTAAGTCATATGCAATTAATTGTGCAGCAGGGGCTCTGCTCCCAGCATGATATCCCCATAACGTTGCTGAGAATCTGGGAGAGCTCCAGGCTTTCCCAGTTACTAGAAACGCCCGTGGTCTCCCTCCCTTTGATTTCCACGCTCCTTCCCAACATTTAAAAGCTCAAATCTATTTTGTTTCTTCCGGGATTGCTAACCAGAACTGAGTCCTGAATGAGTTCTGTCTCCGCTTCGGTTAGTCATCCCTGCAGGCCAGATTTAGTAACCGCTCGGGGAAACCACGTAGAAGCCAACAGTTCACTGTTGGGAGGCAGCACCCACTCACTGTCAGCTTCATCTTTTTCTGAGCTAGAAAAGCTGGAAGCACAACGAGTCAGCCAGAACGAGGAGAGCGAGCCTCTACCTTCACCTCCTGGGGAGGAAAGCGGGATAAATTTCACTGAATTTCACTGAATTTTTAGAGTTGGAAGGGACCATAGAGATCATCTAGACCAACTCCCCTGCTAAAGCAGGACCACCCAGAGCATGTCAGATCATGCTACTCAGGACTGCATCCAGGCGGGTCTTGAAAATCTCCAAAGAAGGGGACTCCACGACCTCCCTGGGCAGCCTGTTCCAGGGCTCCGTCACCCTCACTGTGAAAAAGTTTTTCCTCATATTCAAGTGGAACCCCTTATGTTCCAACTTGTGCCCATTACCCCTTGTCCTCTCACTGGCAACTACTGAAAAGAGTCTGGTTCCCTCCTCCTTCAGTCCGCCCTTGAGATACTTGTAGGCATTAATAAGGTCTCCCCTCAGCCTTCTCTTCTCCAGAGTCCCAGCTCTCTCAGCCTCTCCTCATAAGGGAGATGCTCCAGTCCTCGAATCATCTTTGTAGCCCTACGCTGGACTCTTTCCAGTAGTTCCCTATCCCTCTTGAACTGGGGAGCCCAGAACTGGACACAGTACTCCAGTTGTGGCCTCACCAGCACAGAGTAGGGGGGCAGAATGAAATTGATACGGACCCGGTCCCAAACCTGACTGCGGGCTCCGGAAAGTGGCTGCAGCGTGAAGTGAGAGCAGAGAAGAGCAAGTAGCTACAGCAGAGTGCACCCTCCCCACCTGCCAGAGTGAACCTCCTGGGGGATCACAGCACCAGGAAGGGCTCCTCCGTGCGGGGAAACAGCCTGAACGTCCATCACCCATCCTTCGGAACCGCCACGGATCTGGCAGCACACGGACCTGCCCCCCAACTGAAGCAAATCTCTCCTCGAGGTACAAAATTAGTAACATTTTAAGGCTAAAGAATTGCCTGTCCAAAAAATAATAATAATAATGCATATCTGACATGTTTCAACTTGACCTGATAAACCAGAGTATTTTAATGTATAAATACGAGTCATGATGCCAACGCTTTCAGGTAAGGACAGTTTATTTGCCCCTTTGAACAAATAAGGCAAGATATTTGAGGAAGATCAAACAAAGTCTCCTGTATCAAACTCAGAGGAATGCAATAAAAGTTACTATTTCATACATATACAAACTAATGACCCAACACTTATATACAAACAGCCAGATCTTACGAAATAGCATTTCAAGTCAGCACTTTATGCCAGTGTTGCTAATTTCTTTGTTACAAAAAAAAAGTTAAAGCTACAAACTTCACATTTTTAAGTCTCACATGACTGACATCATCAGTATCTCTGGGTTTTACAAGCAAAGATAATGGTCTGTGTCCAGAACACTTTCAGCAATGCAGGTGGACCCCAGGAGCACATAAATGCAGCTTGACAATTAAGCAAGCTTTTTGCTTAAAAACCTCATTGGAACAGCTTTCCCTTACGGTACGAGCCTTGTTCTTAGCCTGGAGGACTCTCAAAGTGAGCAGGTACTACGCTCCCAGACACTCTACAAAGGGACCAAAAAGGGAATTACTTTCTCTAACAGATTGAAAATCAGTGAAGGAGAAAATAATTCCTCTGCATTAGAGCTCCAAGAGCAAGAAACATCATCAAGTCTCAGCCACCGCAAGCATTTAAGAAAGGTTCAAAGACACTTAAGCCATTGGACTAGTTGTACTTATTTTGGTTCATTTGCTGTATTTTAAGACAATCACATCAGCAAAGCAGAGTATTTCAAGAGTGCTTACATTCAGTTACAGCAGTCACAGGTTGCATATTCCGTAAATAGACACCACCCTGTGGTGTTTCACCTAAAACTTGGCTTTTCTAATGCCCTCCGATCACTAGAAAGTTACCTACACAGTGCAGAGGTAAAACTACTCCCAGCAGAATCTGCTTGATCCACGCCACGTGCGAGCAGTGCCCCAGTTACCCTGCCCCACATCCACACCTCTGGGGGGCCAGAGCCATCCGAGCGACAAATCCGAGATCAGCCCTTGACCAGAGAACTCCCTCCTAAGCTGTGGGGGTTTCTTTGATGCGAAGGTCGCTCAGGAATATTGCTCACAAAAAACATGTGTTTAGGGCAAAAGGCATTGCACGGATTTGAGAGGAGCCCTGATGTTCACACAGCACTTCACCAGATCTCATGAGAGAGTCCAGGCTAAGGGATTTTAGTCCGTTAACAGCAACAAAGCTTTTAATTAATTGGTTTTCCTAATTCAAAACTTTGCCAGTACTCGAGGCTATCAAAGGGCTGGTTATCCCAGGGTGTACCTTGGCTCCCCACCTCCCCTCTCCCTTCGGGGAGCTGGTTCACTGATCTCTGAACGGCCGCGCTCGCACTGCGCATCAAACCGACACAACCAGATCTGCAGAGGGGGTAAAAATGGCTTGGTTCCTTTCACAGCAACGGAGTTTACCTGTTAACAGTAGCCAAGGGTCTGCTCTGAGGGGGGAAAAAAAAACACAAAGAAGAGCCTACAGAGGCGTGAAACGAACACTTCACCTCTCCAGCAGCATTTGATTCAGGAGACACCGCTATTTAGTTAATTATCTAGGTGAGGTACCAAGGCCTGTTTCAGAAGAATGACTGGAAACTGTTCCCTCTATCAGAGCAAAACAAATTGGTAGAAATACTTGCTCTGTCCAAATATTTCATCATATGCCAGATCAATCTAAAACTAGGTAATTGTGCTGTCACAGCCCGTGGGGCAGAGGCATCGCTTGGTCTCACTTCTTCACTGCTGCTGTTTCACTCTCCACTCCGCCGGTGTGAGTTCATTGCACCATCCTCACAGCGATTGTACACGCTGGGGCGTTTCCATTGATTGAGCTATAGGGCAGGGAAATGTAAAGAAAGAACACAAGAGCATCCAGAGGAACGGGAAGAGACTGAACCTCTCCCAGCAGGACATCAGTAATTGTCTTCTCCTTCAGACCACCTCCGCCTTCGCTCCACCACCCTCAATGCACATCTTTGCTAATTCAACAAAGTCTTTACTTTCAGTTCAACTTTTCTGATGTGCGAAACCTTGCAGAAATGTGAAGGATTGTGAAATTAGGTTTTTATTCAAGCATCTAAAGACGTAAATCTGAAATGAAGCCCAGGAAGTATTTCACAAACTGTGGAGATATTTAAGTCCTCTCAGACAGAGCAGAAGTACCTAATTCCTGAGAGAGGTTCACACAACTTCCACTCATTCGAATACTGTTTCCTCTTCCTGAACTCCACTGTCAGCAGGGTCTCCCTGAAGGACATTTCCAGACAGACAGACAGACAGACAAACGAAGGGGGATTGGCTTGTCGATTGGCTTTCGGTTTTAAGTCGGTGTGGATTTTAAATTGCAGAATGTAGTATCTGATAGAGGCACAACACGCTTTATCTACTCGTGTTAATTCATGAAATACACAAAAAGAGGACAAAACTGAGGTCTTGAAGAAACCACACTTGCTTAAAGCACACAGTGTAAGGCATGGGGCTTATTACAGGCTTTTTAAAAAATGAGATCTAAGTATCTTTCAAAAGGCTGGAACAGTTTACACGTGTTCTCACCTGCTCTCTTCAGTGACCTAAAACTTATCAGTACCTTAACAGTAGAAGGATATAGTTAACAGCTTGAAATTGTGTCTGTGCATTGAAAAAGAAAAACAAAACCAAAAACCACAAAAGATGCAGCCTTTAAATACCACAATCTGTATTAACTTAAAACAAAATGGACTCCTGAAAGTTCAGTTGAAAAGAGAGCGAGCCAACTTTCATTAGCCTATTCCTATCTGTTCCTCTGATTTAAAAACAATCCCCCTAAAACCAGTAACAAAACTGCTTCGGAATAATGTTTTAAATATACAGCTAACATTAAAACATACCATCAGGATGTTGCACTTAGTGGCATTCCTGAGTTCACAAAGGTGCTATGGAAAAATAAAGGAGCAGAAGTATTGCCCTCTATCTTGCTAGCGTATTTCAATAGAAATCAATATGTTTAGTAGTCAGAAAAGCGAGGAGCTGATTGTTGGAGGATGGAAGAACATTCTACCAGTGGCTCAGAAGTTCTGCTGTCGCCGCTTCTTGGCTTCAATGGCATCCAGGATGGGCTGTCGCTTGGACTGGTACTTCTGGCGGATTTCTTCAATCTCCTGCTCCATCATGGGGTCCAGGGCTGAGAGCCTCCTCTGGAGTTCATCGACGCTCCACGTCTTCAGCTAGCAGGGGGACAGAAGAAGGAGAGACATGGGCATCACTACGGCCACCATCCACACACCTACAGGGATCCTGCTGCCCGTCCCACGGTCACAACACGCCTTCCAGCAGGAGAAGGTGGCAGTTCTGCTCCAGAATGCTGCTCTCAGTGAGACTGGCACGAGCCTCAGGATACTGGGCTGCTTTTGCTCGTTTTACAGATACATTACATGCTCTGTTTAGTGACAGCGCGAGTGCCTAAAATGTCTAAAACAACCAGTGAAATGTTTCCCCCGTTGAGTTGTTTTCCTAACGCTTCATTTTGCAGGCTCAGAACAGAAATACTGTATTGAGATGGAACAGAAGTGAAGTTCTCTCCCCCTCCCCTTTCCCTGCAACTAAACCTCCTTCTGCCAAGTGACAAAAGGAGACAGAAGGGAACAGAAAAAAGAAATCATTTGACAAAAGTTGCATTTGAAAAAAAAAAAAAAAAAAAGGCATTTATGTGCAGTCAGGCTGAACCTCAGCCATGGTGAGGAATTCAGACTCCTCTAAGCTAGAAATCCCAGAACACAAGCTCCAGGTCACTTTGGGTCAGCCTCACACCGATAAAATATGCAAGTACAATTTGTATTTCACTGTACACGTGAAGATGTCAGGCGAGTCTGGACAAGCTTCCCTTCGCCGAATTCCCTGTCTGCCTGCCCTTTGGTTAATTGGCTGCCTTGTGCGTGCCAGTTTGCTGAGTGCTGGCACAGGAAAGTTTTATTCTGTGATTAGAGATGCCAAGAGTGGCCTGGGATAGTCTAGACTGACCAGAGCTACACCCTTTACATATTATTATAATATTATAACCTGTGCAACAGACAGGATTTGGGGATAATATTTAAAAACACGGACACTGGAAGTGCTTCAAATATCCACCTAAGCATCTGTCCTTTTCCCACCCAAGACCAAGTGACCCCCAGAAACCCCATTTCGCAGCCACTGCAGAGGATGGGAATGACTGTCCTCACCACCTGCTTCCAGTGACCACCTGCTGTGGATACTAAGAACATGCAAAATAATTTCGTTGGGTTTTTTTTTTTTTGTGAACAAAGAAGCGTCAATTTTTAGACTTTCAACAAATGTCATAATTAAGTGACTTATCCTTTACTGCAGTTAAATGCAAGCGATGCTGCTGTCTTGGTTTAGCTGTTAATTAGTCAGCTATTGTGGTTATTCTTCAAGGCATTTCTGAACCAAAACACAGAGCGAAATGCTCACTGACTATTAGAAAGCAACAACTGCATTTTTTACTGGCTGTTTGATGGCAGTTGTATAGTTTGCATCAGTCCTTAAATACTACAATACGGAAATCCTGATCCTTCTTCCTGTGGTGAAAGAGATACCAGTCCCCAAACCACAAAGTCATCTGCTAGTCATTTCTCACAAGGTCTTTTGAAATTCTTCATCATATCCTGCTAAAGATACTTCCTAGTTGCAGCTACAGGATCACGAATCCACTTCAATAATCCAGGCACACACGAAACAAAACCTTTCTCACAAGGGTATGCAGTCTTTCGGCCTCTCCAATCAGGCAACTGTTCATTAGAAAGACAAAGCACTTCCTCCACAAAGATATACATTATTTATACACATTAATGCAACTTCACCAGACAGCAGTTTAAGTTGATGCATGGCACCGGTTGCCTTTTCGCACTAATTTATTATGGAGCAGGTAATTATTCAACATTCCCCTGCCTCACAGTCCAGGGAATTGAATAGCCAAATAAAAATGTAAAAAAGAAAAAAAAAATTAATTCAAGCACCGGGCACATATACTAAGCAGTTGTATCAGAGCAAAGGGCTGTCAGCTCTCCCAGAGCACCCAGTGCTAGACTGCTGAAAGAGAGTTTTGGAACAGATCTAAAATACCTCGCTCGTGGCTTAAGCCAACTATTAGATGTCAGAAATTGTCCTAGGGCTGCAATCTTCCATGGATGCCTCCTGAGCCTCCTCCAGCATCCTCCTGAAGTGCTGGGGGCTGCTTACAGCCAGAAACAAATCACCCAGAGCTGGTGGCCCAGAGGGCAGAGCAGATTTAGAGCCACGGGCTCTCCAGGATCTGAGAACGGGGCAGCGAGAGATAAAAACCATCCTATTAATGTTCTCGAGCAGGATCTAGCACCCGTGGGTACCGACACGCAAAGCCTTTCTGCTCCCTGTAAGCGACTGCCTGCCAAGGGACACAATGGCTGTGACAATTCCCGGGACTGAGCGTTTGTGAGGACAGATGGCTAACAGTATGGAAGTACCACGGAGTCTGGAGTGGGCAAAAGCCTACGGAGAGATATTAGTACGAACAAAGCAGGACGTGGGTTACCTGCACGGCCACGTGAGGCAGAACAAAGCAGCTCCTCAAGGAGCCTGGTGATGGGTTAACCACAGCGGGGACGGTGGGAGAAGGGAGAGAGGCAAGTCCACGCTGGGCAAAAATCTACCAGCAGAGATACACGGCCCACACGCAATGCTGTGTGTTGAGGATGAAGTAATTACAGAGTTTTCAGGTGGAATAACATCAGTGTGGCTGTGAATGCTGCTCCTAAAAGAGGCAGAGAAGGCAAAGGGCAACACTAGTAGAAGGTGCCGAATGTGACTGCTCACCACAGATGAGCTGACAAGGGACTGACAGGCACTAATTGCTAACGAGCGCCCACGCAGTGGCAGGACACCAAGCCCTCTGCTCCCACTGTGCTTTGGCCCCACAACACCACCAGCCCGTGACCTGGGCTATTACCCAGCTTGTCCTTCACTTGCACACACGTCTTTAAAACAAAAAAAAATTAAAAAAACAATGTTTAAAATGCGATGGCCTCCATTTCACTTTGCTGCGTGGCATTTCACGGTGAGCCAGTGCCAGAGACAGACTTTCTCCCAGAAATTAAGTTTTTAAACTCCGGCGTATCTGTCTCCGCAGCGGTAGACTCCTGGGACACTGACATTATTCTCTTAGAGAAACGCCAGAAGCAAAATAAGAAAAGAAGGACAAGGACAGAGCATCTCATGACAGACGGTTACTCAGGGTAAATCTCGGCGCTGAAGAGCTGCAATTAGAGCGGGTTTTAGCCAGGGGCTCAGTCCCATTCCGCTCCTCACTTCTCCTCAGCAATCCTTCTGTTGGAAGAAGTCATAAGTGCCTTTGTAAAAGCCATCTATTTTTGTCCACGGCGATCAAATAGCTAAGGCAAACTTTTAAAGGAAGGAATCTCATTTCAAATGTAAAGACGGACATAAAATACTTGTTCTAAGGTTGGTCAAATACATCTATCAACAGGGAGAGGCAGCAGTGCAGCAAAACTGTTCAAGCAAGGTGTTATGTGCAGAAAGCTGATTTTTAACCATTTGATTAACAGCTGTATTTTTACTCCAGGTTTTGAGAACAATCTGAACTCTGTAAAAATGCCCAACTGAAGATGAATGTCAGAGGTGCAAACGTTCCCATGAAAGCCCCCAGCCGCAGCGCTCTTCGCTCTCCTCGGGCTGCAGACACCCCTGGCAGCAACATCTTGTTCGAATATGCTGATGATTTCTACTCTGTAATTCAGAAGGACGTAGATAATTACATCCTTCAGAAGGACATAACCCACGGCCTTTCCACGCACACGTAGTGACAACGGACAAATCGGGAACAGACCATTTGCTATACAATTTCTTCCTGAAGGAGAAGGTTCGTATGCTCTTCATGCCATCCCTTTGCCAGCATTTCAGACAGACTTGCAGATAACTATTCTGCTGAACAACGTGCACCTCAGCAAACTGCTTCGGAGTTACTGTCCCTTCAAATCAGCTTTTTAAAAATAGGGGGAAAAAAAACCACCTACCACTCGCATTTGTTACAGTCAGGTAAAGTGTCACTGCAACATGATATTCTACTGAATGTAAATGAATCTAAGCAGCCAAAAGAGAATAAATAAAGGCTCACTGCAGACGCAGCCACAGGTTCCATACTCAAGGGCACCATGGTCTGAAATTTATACCTGTGCAGTTCTGTCCTGAGCAAGAGGCGGTCTGAAAACCTGCCACAGCATTTTTAAACAGACCATGCCAGATTTATGCTTCACAGGAGATCTACTGTAAAACACAAAGCCTAGAGAGTTACCCCAGCCCCTTCCCTGTCCCCAAGTAAAAACAAAAAACTCACAGTGAAAACTTTTTGAATTAGAATCTGATGCAAAGGATTTATCACAGTTCTCTTGGTAGCTACAGTCATAGAATCATAGAATTGTCTAGGTTGGAAGAGACCCTTGGGATCATCGAGTCCAACCATCTACCCTACTCTACAAAGTCCTCCCCTACACCATATCCCTCAGCACCACATCTAATCGTCTCTTAAACACATCCAGGGATGGGGACTCAACCCCCTCCCTGGGCAGCCTATTCCAATGCCCGACCACCCTTTCCGTGAAGAATTCTTTCCTAGCGTTCAGTCTAAACCTACCCTGTTGGAGCTTGAAGCCATTCCCTCTCGTTCTATCATTAATTACCTGTGAGAAGAGACCAGCACCAACCTCTCTACAGTGTCCTTTCAAGTAGTTGTAGAGAGTGATGAGGTCTCCCCTCAGCCTCCTCTTCCTCATACTAAACAGTCCCAGCTCCTTCAGCCTCTCCTCGTATGATTTATTCTCCAGTCCCTACGCTGAAGAGTGCCCGTGCCTGGTTTTCCTACAGCAGGGGCTGTAGCTTGACCGGTTTGGGACCTCACGTGCTCCTCTGGTCCCTCGAGGGCCCTTCAGCAGCACGAGGTCACCACTGACTCTGCGCTGCCAACAGAAATACCGTGTCGTCCAGTAACCCCCAAGTCATAGCTTCAGCTATCGTTCTTATTTGCTCTTCTACCAAAAACACTGCCAGCAAAAACCTCTTGCCGCACGAATTACGAGCATCAAATAGAAACGAGCTGTTTCCCAGCAGCTTTTGCACATTTCTCCCCAACAAGGAGAGCACTAACTCACCGGCTGCACAGGAATCAGCACATATTGCCCTGGGGCAAACAAAAAAACATGTGCCTCCTACAACTTTCTTTTTACTTGCTGACACTGAATCTGATCTCTGGATTTAGCACAAAGCTTTTTCTTTGCATCTTTGCAACGTTTCATGCTGTCTGGGCTTTGTTTTTAAATGCTGTCTTAGAAGTCCTGAAACTTGTGCCAAACGTGAACCCTCCATCTCCAGGGAGGGGCTGCAGGTATTCTACCATCATCTTTTAAACGCACGGATGGATCCTGACTTCTGGAACAAAATCAGAATATATAAGATATTGAGAAGATCGGGTTATTTTCCCCATGGTGAAAGCATTTGTTCTGCAGAAGGAGGATATTTTCAAGACTTGATACCACAGCAAATCCTACAAATAACATTAGGAAGTTGTTCTCTGCTTCTTTAGCCCTCTAGTCATAACCCTCTGCCTTCTAATACTCCTCACACCCTCTAATTTCTGCCAGTTTGAACTTCCACATGCTCACGCAGAGTATTTTCTGAATTTCCCCCCACCTTTACCACCAATGGCTTTTTAGAGAGGAAACACCCCACTGCAGCAATTGCTCTGCCTTTAACCCAAATATTCCAGGTGGCATTTACTGCTCAACATAACTTGATGGCAAACTTTTAAGTTTTAAATAGCCTTTAGAAAAACTGGCTTCAGCAATTATCACTTCATAAGGGGCAGTGGGAGTTTGAAGACTAAAATACAGAAGTAATAAAATTGCAGCTTCCCACGCTACACAGGGAAATAAATTCTTAGTGGAAAAGATATGAGCTAGATAGGAACTAAAGAAAAAAAAACAAATTAATTGTCTATTTAGCGCAGCTTTTATTGTTATATCTTCTTTTTCTGCCTACTTTTATACTGCAATCTAACAGTTCTTGACTGCATGCCCAGAAATCAAAGCCCCCCAAAGAAACTCAAAGCATCTTGAACCAGAGCAATAGGGGGCACGACTCAGTTACCTGTGTGTGTTTAGACAGGTAAAATCGAAACAGGGCTTGAAAAGGGTTTTTCTCCAAACCAAGTTATCCAAGCTATGCTAATCATTAAATGCAAAATAGAAACTCGCTGCTAGAGATAATGAAAAATATTATCAGTGTAATGCAGTAGCAACAGGCTACTTTGGAAAAACAAAATGGAAACGAAAATAACCAGCCAGGACCACAACTGCATGGAAGCAGAGCTGAGCCCCTCACAGGAGATTGCCCATTATCACATTCCCCACCAGAAATGGCTGTGTATTAGAGAAAGAAAATTCCTGCAAATAGTCTATTAAGTGTTTAGATGTCCTTTGGGAAGGGAGGCTCTTCACAGAAGGGACTAATTAAACTCTTGCTTCGTTTGACCTTGGCTACCAGCAAGGCTATCAAGATGCTTCCCTTCCGATAAAGCCAAGGGCACCCTCGTGGTTCCTCTCCAGCATCCTGCAGACCCGTTTGATGTATATCCACATCTCAACTTCTGAACTTCTCTTCTCTCACCTCCTCAAGCAGGGTTTTATTTTTGGAAGGCGATCACCCATTGGATGCCACTTGCTGCAACTATTTGTAGCAACCACCCCTGAGCGCGATTCAGGCTGCGGCGCGCGAGAGTGCAGGGGGGCTACAGCCCGCGAGCCGGGGAGAGGTGTCAGAACCCAGGGATTCATGAATGTGAGCTCTGACAAGTGTAAGAACAGAGATGATTCTGGAATTAGCCCTTCTCTGACTTGAAAGACTGGTTAAACACGGTCTCAATTAAAGGCTCCTATCAAATATGCTGGGAGGAAACAGATCACTGAATAGTACTATGCACTTTTTTTAAACCAGCAAAAAAAGCATTCAATTTCTCTGGCCAAAATTAAATGCAGAGGGTGATTTCTCATGCTAAGCAGTGCTCCAGACTTGAGGTCTCGAAAACGGCGATATAAATTGGTGTTGGAATAGCATGCCATTTTTTTTCCTTAGCATTTTTCCTGAAATGCTGGCTCAGTACCACTTGGCATACTTTCAATCACTGATCTAAAAATTAAGTGCCTTGTTCTCATTTATGTTTCTAGCATAAGGAGGCCTCGATGTAATGTATGAGCAGGCATTAACTATTTATTCACTGTAAGTTGTCCAATGCAAGGGACCCAAGAACCTGAGAACCTACAGGCACTTACTGCCCACTTGTCATCGTGATTGTCAGGTCCCTACAACTTCACAAATCTGTCAAGGAGCCACGCTACAGAGGGGCTACAGTAAATCAGAACAAACCCCAGTGCCTCCACAAACATTAATTATCTTGATTTTCCCTCCCTTTTAGCCAAAGCACGTCGGTGAAGTTTCTCGCTGTTATGAAAGCGGTGGATGAAATGCACTCACTGTGGGATTTCATGCAAGATTAAAAATACAGATATTAATCTTTCAAAGGATTTGAAAAATAAGTCTCAGCAGCACAAGCTTCTGCTTTTAATGCATCTTAATTATTTAGGCAATGTGCTAGCAAAACACATCATGGGCTGCAGCATCCAGCGCAAGTCAAAACAGCACTGCGGCTGGAGCTTCCCACAGAAAGAGACCAGGATCTATCATCCATGCACATCTGGAGACAGCTGTTTCAGGCCACCTCAGCTGGCCAGCAGATGACTTCCCACAGAGAAATAACTCCCGAGTTTCAACTAGAACAGCATCTGCTCTAGAGGCCAAGTCAACTTAAGGCGGTGCAAGTCTGGCAGCTGAAACAGTTAAGTGAGAACAATCTCAGCACGGCTTTTTGTGGAGGACAGACAGACACTAACACCCACTCAGCATCTGATCTCCAGGCAAACTGGAAAAAGTATTTCAATAGAGTTATATCAGAGGAGACCCAGGCCTTCTCGGATGACGTGTTTGGGCAGCTCTATCTTACTTTCACAAATGTGGAGTTTTCTGGCTACTGAAAGTGAGACATTTTACTGCCACAGAGCCAGTGAGGACCCGAGTTATTTTCAATGTAGTTTCTATTTCTACGTGCGTGACACCAGGCCGTTGTGTCTGTACTATTCCCACAGAGTGACTGGAAGGCAACGTGCACCATTCTGCTCCCTGCCAGACACCCTGTGAGGACCACGTCTAAACTGGAAACTTCCCTCTGCCCTGCATCCACAGGAAGAACTGCTGCCAGGACCTTTCTCCTCACCTTGGCACCTCCCTAGCTTAGCAAGGCTTCCCTCAGCCTGCCACACCATGATGGCCTGATGGACTTGTTGGGAACCTGCCCCTCTGCTGTGGGGCACCAAGTACCACTTCACTGATGGAACCTCACCCACCAGTGGCTGCTGAGGCAGACAAGGGAAAAAGCCCAAGCTTCATCAATACCAGCTTTCTGGCTATTGGATGGCAGCAGTGGAACGCTGTGCCATGGATTCAAGCTGAACCCAGACTCAGCTCAGTCTGAACGACCACTCTACCATACCCTGGGGCCAGCCAGCCCAGGCAGCCCCCTACCCTTCCCAGACCAGCTCACCTCCAGCCTGGGGGGTTCTGTTGTGCCCCGGCTTGCTAGCCTCAGCCAGGTAACAGACAAGAGGTGCTTGCTGGAAGTTACTCACACATTTTCCCAGTCACCTCCCATTCCTCAGCTGATATATCCTGTCCTGATACTTGATTTTCTGATTCCAGGGCATCTAAAGCGTTTATATGTGAGAGGAAGTATATGTGTATCATAGAACTGTCCAGGTTGGAAGGGACCTTTCAGATCGAGTCCAACCATCAATCTAACCCTGACAAAAACCACCACTAAGCCACGTCGCTAAGCACTATGCCTTTTAGATATCTCCATGTGCTTTAGACACACAACTGCTCCTTCCCCAGCTAAGAGGTGTCTTTGCCTTCTCACCCTCCCCACAGTTTGGAAGTTTTCCCGTTTCTCAAAAGCCTGTAAGAGCCAGGGGGGAGGCTTTCCTGTTGGCAAGATGTCAGAAAATTCCCAATACAGAAACCCATTTCAGAGGATTGTAGCAAACACAGAGATCTCCCTGGCCACCCCAGCTACCCAGACCCGACTGCGCAGCGATTACGCAGAGCAGTCACCCAGGGAGCAGGGTGACAGCACCACCACGGGAACACCGCAGCCTGCATCAACGCCACCATCCCCGGGATGCTCTTAGCCAAGAGCTGGGGCTTTATCAATCCTCCCTGTAATCCCTAAAAGCCTCAACAAACTTTTGGCGTTACAGCCAGCACATCCGTATAACCTCTCCATACTATTATTACCCTCTGCATTGTACAGAAATTATATTAAGGAAGAAAACCCATCCAAAGCTCTACTCAATGATATGAGTGTCATAAAATAAGACTTTTTTGAAAAGACCAATGCATTTTAATCTTCTGAGTTCCAAGACTAAATTTCCTTTTTTAGCCTTAGTATCAATTATGAGTATGAATAATCTTATTCACTTCCAAAAATCATCCCAAGTACCATACACACTTAATCGAAACAAAGGAAATGACAAATTGTGTCAGTGGTATTTTGCAGCACTGAACTTCAAGAAGTCCAAGCCTTAAAATCCTTTAAAGACTTAGAAAGTGGCTGACTAATCCTGCAACCACAAAGGCAACTTATCTCACTGGGTATTTTTCAGTAACTGAATTAGAAACCAAGCTAAAAGGTCAGCCTGTCTGGACAAGAAAAAAAAAAAAAAAGCAGCAGCATCACTTGCTTATAAAAAACACTTGCTGAGATTTGATTAAGGAAAAACACAGCAGAGGTTGGGGTTTTTTTTCCTTCTCTAAGTGATTATGCTTTTAATTTTCTTAAGTAAGAGTACCAAAATACCTCCGGACATGCTAAAATAAATCATGTCACTGGGCTTTGAAGAACTGGCTTGCTGCACAAATCAACTGTAAAGTACACAGCTGACCAACACGGTGGTGGGTTTTTTTTTCTTTCTTTTTTAAGAAAAGCAATCTGTCAGAAAGGGCTTATTCCTTTAAACCAAGCAGAATTTTATACAAATCTGAGTGGTTTAAGTTCTGCTAGGAAGGGTATGTGAGTCTGTAGTGGAGCTTCTTTCCAATCTGACATACCCTTTCCTCCCCTCTACGTTGCTCGTAAGGGCTCTACTCGCTTAAGGGTTAACAACTGATTTATTTATTCAGGATCACTTAACCTGAATAAAGCAGAAAAATAAGAAGAATACCTGAAATAAGAGCGATTCCTTCATACAATCTTGCTCAGCGTACTATTACCATGAAACACAAATGTAACTGAAGTGGTAACCAATTAGTTAACAATAAATCAGTATGCGAATACAGTCTTCGTTAATAATGTGGAGTGAGAAGCTTCCTACTGGTGTATGAACATCATTAACTTATCTGAAAACTTCACACGCTTAAGTCTGCAATGCACAATGAAGGCTTAAGACACACAGTTTTCACTTTCAAAGGCTTAAGGCTGCATCATCCACGGTAAGGAGCCATTATGGTTTTAAACAACTTTGGTCTATCTATCTTAACACTTAAGAGTATTACCCTTTATTCAACAATGTTTTTAATTTGAATTTTGGTTTCCCAATTTATTTCCGACTCCAGGAGAGCTGCTGACAGGGGTGTGTTTCCAGGGGGATCACACCAGTTCCCTGCCTCTTGTACCCAAAAGTGAGGTTCATCACAAATCCCCTCTCCAGTGCTGCTCTGCCTCCACTCCTTCACTCAGGGAAAGGATGAAATACCCCCAATTTGACAGCAAGAAAGACAGGAGAGAGAATCCAAAGCTTTCTGAGGAAAGACTGAACTAGAGATTTCCAGGGCATTTTGAAAACTGAAGAGCTGCGTGACCACGGGAGAGGCTGTCGTCTTTAAAGCCAGGGGCCTATGTTTAATATCGCAGAGACAAATTTTTTTTGGGACAGTCCCCCAGTGAATGATCTCCATAAAATCCACGTCGCATGAACCTGCCTGTCTTGCCATGCAAGGTTTTCCCAAGCGTTCGTTATTACTTGGGCATCTATTTATAATGATCCTGCATAACGGCAAGACACGAACCAAAAAGTACTTAATTTCTGAACAATATTCCTTTCAGACTTCATCAGTCTTTATGTATTGAGCTACTCTTTCTCCCTCTTTCTTGTTATTTCCAAATAACACTGGCAATAAGAAGCTTTGAGATTTTTCCTGCTGGTTTTATAGTAAAGCAAGAAGAGGCTGCAGAAAGGCAAACGCACCAGGTCCAGAAGTCAGAGCTGAGGTAACTTCGCTCCTCCAAAGTCCTCGATTTCAGGCACTTGCCTGGATGAGCCCCTGCCCACTGGAAAGTAACCACAGAAGCTTGATGGAGACTTTATCCCCAGGCCTTTCCCTTATGGTCCAGAGACTCCATCATCCAAGAGGCAACACAGAGCAGTTCCATTAGGTTCCTTACGCAAAGAGTCCCCAAAAGGAACCCATTTTGCTGCAGATGAAATAAACCTGGACAAGCTTGTCTTTTTAAGCTACATTACCCTTTACAAACATTTGTACTGACAGATGAGTTGCAAGGAGATTTTAGAAGCATTTCAAATAAATCTTGTTTGAGCAGCAGTGTTCTTTCTTTAAGGGAGATGCTGTGCCAAGGACACACCCAGCCTTGAAAACAGATCTCAAGGCATAACAAGGCTCAAACAGGTTTTCTAAAGAATTCGATATGCTCAGAGATTTTTCCAACGTCACACCTTCAATTATTAATTCCTCTTCCCTTTCTCCCAAAGCAAAAATGCACGTTGCAGCCTGACCTTAAACACAGAGCGGCAGCGGAACAAATCCCATGATCAAAGAGCCTGGCTGAAGTTCTGTTGGTTACTCAGCTCATCCACAAAACTTTCAGTCAACGTCTCAGCTGATTAAATGCTACAGCAGCAAATGGGCCTCAAAGATAGTCCAGGATGTTGAATTTACAAGTCTGAATACTCTCAGAGAAAGTTGACTTCAGGTTGCATTACTTCAGTCTCCATTAAGGGCTATGACCTAAGCAATTCAACACAAACAACAGCAACTCATTTTACTTCCCACTCACCGCAAGTTTCATTTAAAAGCCTTATGTCACAGAAGGCCTGCTATATTCAGAAATATAGCAAAAATGAAATTTTGACAGCAAGTTGTGGCAGTAAGTGCTTCCCAATCAATGTCAGTATGCACCGAAGCGAAAGCAGGCGGTGACCAATGACCCTGTCACCAAATGTAAGACAGCAGAAATCCATCCTCTTCCCCATCAGACTGAAGAGTCAAACCACCGAACCACCTTTCTCCAATTTCAAATATCACTAACAAATCTTAAAACCAAATGTGGTATCTTCTGGGTTAGGTTGTTTGTTTGTTTGGTTTTTTTTTGTTGTTGTTATAATAGGAATTTAGAACAGTTTATAAAACCTACATACATTGAGCTTGCTGTAAATCACAGTGGTGGCTTGAAGCAGCCATGAATTCGATGAGGTTTGCAGTGAGGTTCAGAGCATCTTCCTTATGCAAATGTTACAGAAGATTCAAGACCACTTAAGCAATAAAAGAGATAAAGAGATCCTGGGCTTATTTTTAAAATGACTGTATGTTTGATTACAATGTGACAAAATGAACCATTTTTCCTTAATAAAGATGTCACTAGTTAAACGTATTTGCTGGGAAGAACACCCCAAATATGCTGAAAAGGTAATGCTGAGAAGAAACACAAACAATTAGCAGAGCTTTAAAGATTCTTGGCAGATGGCTGAAGGAAGAAAAAAAAAAGGAAATCCATTTAAGGGACTTCAATGTTATGAATCAAGGCAGGTGACATTTAAAACCAATGAATAAAACATCACAAAATCCTGTGTCTTTATAAATCATACTTCACACTGGAAATTACAGGTAGGCACTGCACTTTAAGATCTCTCTCAATTAGCAGGAGATACTGTGGGGTTTGGAAATTAATAGTTGTCTATTCCAGGCTGTCTTCTGTTGTTAGAAAAATATTCTTTTAGTAGAGTCTGTTTTTTTCTCAAAAAAAAATTATGGTCTGATTGCTCTCCCATTGAACAAAAGCTTTAGTTTAGATTCAGCAGAGCACAAACAGGTTTACTTGTTTCCCAAGCAGGAACCAACCCCAGCTTCACAGGACCCAGACAGGGTGATCTATCAGCCATCCCAGATCTGGCCATCTCTCTCAAACTGATGAATGTCCCAGCATGTAAGCTGACTTCCCGATCAAAGTAAGACTATTAGAAGAAATCAGTGCCTGAGAAGTAATTTTTATTCCAGCCACCACTAGGAAAAAACGAGTTGATGACAGATGAAGGGAAGAAACTTTCGGACAGAGAAATCCCTGAAGATTCACTCAAAGTGTTTGGTTTAGTCTTGGAAAAAATGTTATTGAAAAAAGCTCTGCTTTAACCAAACATTTTTTTTTTTTCTTCAAAGCAAAACTATACATATTCAAATGAATATTTGGAACAGTCAATCTTCATTCATCACACAAGGGTCAGAGTAACTTGCTCTCTTAGAAAAGAAAGACTGTATTGCAAGTTTCCTAATAATTCAGTAGAAGTCTCAAAATTATTTGGTTCTCAAATAATCCCATTTAAATGACGTGTAAATGCGCATACTTTAATATAGCTTTTTTTGCTCCTTTCCAAGTGGATAGACTTCCTGGAGTCTTAGTAACCAGCTCAGATTATTCACTTGAATAATTTGGATGGGGGAAAGGAGGAATAGAAAGATTAGTGTAGAGGCTGAACCTGACACCTTTACCAAGCTGCTTAGAAGACAGAAGTCAAAAGAAGATAAAGCACAAGGGATCACAGTAGAGTCAGGAAATTCTATAAAATGATAAACTATAAAAAGCCACACAACAGCAGCTTATGCATATAATACAAGTACTTTTCTTCTAGCTTCTGCTCCAACCATGTATCCTCAGCACACCTTCTTCTTCCTACTGCTAGAAAAGACCCAAAGCCCAGTTCCAATTATTTAGCCTGTCATCATTTTCAAAGCCTGCAACTGAACAGAAAATACTCCCAAATTTTGAATCGATCGAACTTTCAGAAGGACAGACAAAAGACAGTAAAGCTATAGAGCATCAATATTAGATTGCTAATAAATGCTATCCAAATGAATGTTCAAGAGAAACCAAAGACATTGAATGTTCCAGGTACTGGTAGACAACAAGCTGTTCACAAGACAAATGACACCTTCACAGACAGAATACAATAAACTAGAGACTCTGGTCATTGTAAAGCAGAACGTGTTTACTGTTATTGATAAGCAATAAATCACTTGCCCTCTAACAGTTCCTCCCTATAAATCACTCCCAATGAGAGAAACAGATGGTTCCAGTATGCAGCTAGGAAAAGAAATATACTGTGCTGAGAGACCTCCGTTTTTAACGGCGGTGGTTGTAGGGTGGCACAGGGGAAGCCTCAGGGTGATGTGAGAGACGTGACACCGTGCACCGTGAGATTCCAGCTGCAGCTCGTGCAGATTCATGGCCGGGCTGGGCAGCAGAGAGAGCTGCAGCATCCATCCCTCGCCACACCACCCTGGGCTGGAGGGCATCCCGCAGCCATCCATCCCGGCTGCCATCCCCACCGCCCACACCACACCTCACAGGCCTAAGGAGATGCTGATCTGCAGGCGGTATCAGGCTGGTGTCCACCACCAGACTCAAAAACACAATAGGATCCTAATGCAATCTGACTTGCTTTGAAAGAATTGAGCTTTCTATAAACTTTTCAGTCAGAACTTCAACCTCCTCCTATCACACCAATACCTCATTTCTCTAACGAGAAGGAAAAGGATTCACATACATGATTTCACCGCAAAACAGCAGCCATTTGTCCAACTGAACAAGCTGAAGACACCATTAGACTAACACACTTCCCTTTCCTCCTGGTAAAGACACCAGAAGTTATTTTACTTATTTATTATAATTACTTTGTTCCCAATGTAGTGTTTCAAACTACTAAGTAAAAGCCTAGAAATGAGAATGTTAATAAAAACCAGTATATCCCAGATGAGAGCAGCATAATGAAACACTGTCTCAGTAAACAGAAAATTATATTTTTCTTTACTACTTCAAGAAAAGGAATTGCTAAGAGGAAGGCTCACTTTCATTTATGTTATACTTGTAAAAAAGACAGATCTAAGCAGTAGCTGTTAAAAGCTCTGGACTAGAAGCAGCTTACAGAGAGAGACACACAAAGTATCATGGTTTCCCAGCAAGTAAGTATAAATGGACATACAGTTACTCACAGTTATTTAAAGGAGGCTGCAGCTGCAATATGAACTCTTGCAGTGCAGATAATTCAAGAACTCCAAAAGATGTGAATACACTTTTAGAAATTGGACTTTATTAAAATTTAAGTGATTTCTTGATGTTTTGCTTCAACAGTTTGCTATTGCTTTGTCTCTTACCTGAACAAATTGCAATCGCAAGTGTGAAATACGTCCCTGTTGCTCACTCCTTTGTCCCACTGGCTCGGTGAAGCATCCAGCTCCCACAGCCTCTGGCTCCAAGGAGCCCCTGGCAGGACCCCGCGTAAGGCAGAGGAACCAAAACCAAAGACCACAGCAAGGGGTCTACAACCACTTTTGAAACAAAGATGCTTCATTTCAAAATGTGGGAATTTTAAGGAGCGCAATCCATGGAGAAGTCCGGTATCGCCAGCAAGCTGTGGCCCAAGCACTTTGGAAGCAGCAGGCTAGACAAGTGGTGACTGGAAAGAGATCAGTAGCTGTGGGATCAAACCCAGCCCTTCCCATAACTCAGCAAAGTCCCTTCTCTGCCCGTTTCTCTCTAGCAGATGGTGAGGTGGAGACAAGAACTGATGCTCATACATGAGGGCTCTGACTGTGCAGCCCTGACAAAAGTGGCAGCTGATCAGCACCTTCATTCTTCCCCCTAATTAGACACAATTAACACCTCCTGCTCATCCTCCCTTCTTTTGCCCTGCAAAAATTTCAGAAGCAACAGTTCTGCTGCTTGTAGGACAGTCTTCCCCAGCAGCAGAGAAACAGATGACACTGCACCGAGAAGTGATAAAGTCTGTTTTGGAGCTAGGGGAAATCACACCAATCTCTCCTGTCCAACGAAATCCCCATCAGCAGCCAACAAGATGCTTCTCCAAGGGAGCTAAAAAGATGAGGTAGCACAGAGACCAGCAACTCCCAACACGGAGACACAGCACCCAAAACACAGGTTTGCTCATGGCAGACTGAAGCGTGGTGAACCTTTGACAACAGCCTCTGACAACAGCCACCTTCCTCCTCCTTCTGCAAACCTTGACACTTTCAAAGAAGCATGTTGATTTTATTTTTATAAAGAAAAAAGTCCTGCTCCAAAGTTTTTCTGCTTCAATGAGAGATCCTGCTAAGGCAGATCCTCTTCATTAAGCCAAGGAGAGAGAAGGACAGACTCAAACTACTGGCCGTTGATAATTGTAGGAATAGGAAAGGTCTGACTCACCAAGACTTAGCAGATGCGAAGAAGTCAAGGTGTTCCCAAGGGGAGCAGGATACTTCTTAGGAAAGAGACATAGACCTTATTTCCAAAGGTCAGCTTCCTTCCAGAGCTGCAGCAGCAGGATGGAGAGAAAGGACTTCTGATGGCTGCAGATCCCCACCGAGGTCCTGCCAGTAAACAGCAACCCTCTCCTTCAAACACTCAGCTATCACCTGAGGTTCTCCCAGTGAAGCACAGATAACAAGAGCAGCTAAAGACAACGTAGAAGTGTCTGTACCAATTAAGCTCTTGACAGGCTGCCTGACACAGGCCAGGGATGGTCAGCAGATACAGAGGTGCCGGAAGCAAAAAAGCCCTGGAGCAAGCGGCTCCAGCTCCAGCCCGCAGAAAGACTTGGTGTCCTGCAGTACTCTTTCTTTAGTGCCTGTTAAAGGTTCAGGTCCCATTTGCCTCCACATCCAAAACAAGCCCCTGGGATACTTAATTAGCATAGATTCACTGATATATGAAAAATCATAAACTAGAGTTACAGCAAAACCTAAGCTCAATACCACAAGTATTAAAAAAACAGGAGGTGCATCACGATGGCAAAATTCAAGACTGACAGGGCTCTACCACCACTCATTTTCACCGGAGAAACCACACTCATGAAATAAAACCAAAAAGATTTCAGTCTTGTCATAGTTACCCTAAGCCATGAATGCCTGGAACCTGCTAATTTGCTAATGAAATAAGCTTTCAATAAAATGTTTAGGGATATAATACACAACATTCATGATTGGGTGATCCACCAATACATGCTCCAATAGGTTTGACAAGACTGAAGGCCTTTCAAGCAGAGCAAGAATAAAAACCAAAGTGATCCCACTTTAGCCACAGGTGATATTATAATACTGACCTGCTTAGAGGAGTTTAAAAGGCTTTTAAAATAGGAATAAGCAAAGAGTTTGTTGTGTCTAAGGGCAGGAAACACTGCACAACTAGTTTGGCCGTATGTTACAGTGCTACTGAAAGATTAAAGTGAAAAAATGTATGACATTGTCTAAACAAATCTTCTAGCATTATTAATTTAAGTCTGTGTAACAGTACGCGAGTAATGTTCACTGGCAAAATTAAATTCAACTACAAAAATTTTGAGATCTGATTATGGCAATTAGGAATCCTACATACAATGCAGCCTGCCCATTAACAGCCCACCCCTGCAGCATGTTCCCATCAGAGTTTGTTATATTCTTCATGAAAGCAAGATTTTTTTTCCCATAGGTAGTACTTCCCCCCCACGCCCCACGTTAAATAAATCATACTGTTCTTGAAAACATTTTTTGTATTCAAGCAGGGATTAAGTCTTTAGAGATCCTTGTTCAAACACGAGCGGAGATAAACATTATGATTATCAGGCATTGACTAATCAGTTAATAGTAACTTCTACCTCAGAAATCCAAGGCTGGAAATCCACTGGATTTACACCAACTCAGACCACAACCAGGAATAGCCAGAGCATCGTGTTGGGGAGGAATGGAGTTCAGCACCTTTTAGAAGAGGATCTCTGGGTTTTCAGCTCTGCAGTGGACGAGGCTGACTCCATCTAGCCCTCATCTAACATGACATGGCCATTGTGATATAAATAGTGTCTTACTCGCCTGCTTCGGAGGAACAATGTTAGTCCAGAAAAGGTCAAATGGTTTTGCCACAGGGGAAGAGAGCAAAAATCATTTGTAATTTAATATTGCCCTTTGTTTTTTTTCTTAGGCAAGAGAAAACTCCAGGTGCTAGTCACACAGGAGGGAGAGGAATACAGAAGACAAGGCATATTTACCTAGTCTGCAGTAGCACAAAGCAATAATATTTCAATCATTTCTTAAGGCCCAGGAGGAGCTAGTATTCACCCAGCATCTCGCTGATCTCATCTTTACTTGGAATCCTTCAAACTCTACAGGCAACGTCTGCTCAAACCTGCCTACTTTGACAATGCAGAAATAAGTCATAGCTGCAGGCAAGTCTGGGACAGATGTACTTGATGCACCCACTAGCAAATGTATATCTTCTTATTCCACAATGCTTACTGCATTGATGCCTTCAATTAATAAACATGACTTTTACCCATAGCAAGCCAAATTGATCTATTTTCAGCAAAACAGGAAAAATACCCAGTTTTAAATCTCTGAACACATTACACAACCTGAGGTTGCTCCTACGAACGCTCAGATAAGCGTTATACAAATACCCACATGTATTTCTTAAGGTTGCTATCAAGCATTTTCCTCATCCTACAGAAAAGAAAGTAGCTCTGCTACAAAATTTGCATGCGAGACAGGCTGGTACATTCATACACAGCTGAACTAGAGAAATACATACAGCTGGGAAGCAAAATTTCTACAAATTACTACATGAAGGTGACCCAAAGTCGGATTTATTGCTAGCTTTTATCGTTTGCTTTTATTGCTTCCAGCGCACTGGTAATCTATGCACAGGGTGATACTTCAGTACTAATGGAAATCAGTAAACAAGGTCGCAGGGGTGTCAAACAGTTGCTTTGCACATTCTAAAAATATTTGTAGGTCCTGTTTGCTAGAAAGGCACTGACCTCTCCTCGTGTCATCCGCGCTCACCGGGTGCAGCCTGCACCTACAGCTCGCGGTGCACAGGGTGGAACACATCCTACTCACTGGAAATAAGGGTAATTGCTGAACTTGTTATCAACAAAATTAGAAAGTAAAATAATTACAGCAAATTTCCCCTTGGGCCATTTTGTGCAGACTAGAAAAGACTTCTAACATACTCCAAACCAGCCCCTCTTCCCTGGGAAATACCGCACATTGAAAAATAATTGTTTATCATTAAATTAAGCAACAGCACGTAAGGTGAATGAGATAAACAGAGTATCTGACTCAACTGGAATCGTGTTTGGCCCAGACCCTGTGATACACAGGCAGCTTGCAGGTTATTTTTGCAAAACATGTTTATGCAGTGGCTTTAAGCCTCCAGGCTAAACATAAGGTAGTGCAAAGGGCTATGAGAGAGAAGGCAGAAGGTCCCCTCCGCTCGCCATCCTTTTGAGTCTAAATAAGAGAATCTGAGACGCGGCAAAGACAACAAAATGTATGTAACAGCAGCAGCCTATAGAATCTGCACAAAGAGAATGAAAGGCTCCAGCTATTATTCCAGCCTTAAAGAAAAGCATCTCCTCGAGTCGTGACTGGCAGAGGGATTTCGCTTTCCACGCTGCTTTGTGAAGGTGGAGTGGATCCCAGCAGCTCCGGAATGCGGCGTGACAACCTGAACCCTGGGCAGCACGAAGAGACACGGTGAGGGTGCACAGAGCACTCAGAGCAAAAAGTGTTTGCAATGAAGTATCATTGAAAGGAAATGCAGCCTTCAGCAGAGCAGGCATCTTCCCGCATTTTGAACTCAAAGCAGAAAATTTCCATCCTCACAAAAAAAAATTAAATCCAATTTATGAGTAATAGATCTGTCTTTGGGCTTCTGAAAAGTTCCTGAAAATTCTGAGGACATGAACCTTAGTTAGAAGGACTGAAATTGAGGATTTGAAAGAGAAGTGAAGACAAGCTCGATATTTATATAATAAAACAAAACCTAGTGCCAAAGCTTGAGAAAAACAAGGAAATTCAGTTGTTCTAACACTGCTTTTTGTCAAACACTGTACATTCAGGATTTGCATTTTCCAACTGCCATCTGGAATTCTATTTTTTTTTTTTATTTTAAATGCATAATGGGGAAGTAAAGCAAGATCGTTTGTACCTTCATGTCCTCAGGTTTTTTTGTTCGTTTGCTTTTAAACAAGGACAGTATACAGATAATGACTGGTTATGATTACCGAGAAATACCCAAAGAAAATGAGTTTTTCAAAATGCGCCATCCAAATGCATTAGCAATTAGAATCTCCTCAAGTTTCCATTAGTCTGTCAAAACAAGAAATGATCTTATAGCAGCTCTGACTAAAACTCTTAAAGATTGTCACATTGATTGAATTTCAAAGTATAGACTTACAAATTCGTAGTCTCCATCCTGTGGTACTTTCCAATCAGATGAATTTTTTGTCTGGCCAGACACATTCTTCCCAAAGCTATTGATTTGGTTCTCCTTCTCCTTCTGCTCAAAATATTCAAGGAATGATGGTTTGGCTGGCTGCATTGTTTCATCTCTCCCTGGAAATATTAAAAATAGAAAAAAATAGTTGTTTTGAAAAAATATATTTTCAGTTATACTGCTTTACATCAGACCCAAAAGCGATTTTATTTTTTTAGCACACACTAAATCACATAGTACTGCTAAAGCACTATTTCTTTCAGCAGCTTTTCAGACATAAAACTGATTGTACAGCAAGAAAACTGGAGAAGGGGAGCTCAGAGCCCACCAGACAAGAGATTATAATGCTGCAGGCCTTGGCCTCTGGACCTGCAGCCCGTCCATCAAAGCTCACTACCAGGCAACCGAGCTTCATCCACTAAATGTGAGAACTAAACTGCCAACAACTTGAGAGGTTGTTTTTTTTTCATCCCAGCCAGGTTCTATGCACTGCAAAACACACAACATTCCCAAAGTAAACAGCATGGTTTTACAAGCAGAAACTCATCTCTGTAGTTATGAATGGAACAGTACTAAAGCGAGGCCTTCAAAGGCCACGTCTACCACACAAATATCACATAACTTGCCTTGGATAGAAGTAGACAAGTTCCATGTTTCTCAGGTAGAAAGGATTAATTTGGTTTGCAGAGCTTCTTTTTCTTTTTTTATAAACAGTCAGTAAGTTTTCAAGTTTACTGCTCTAGTTTTCTTTTTGTAAATTAATTCCTTGAAACATACTTTCTGAGTGGGCTACTTGAATAAGCCAGAGATAGAGACGAGCCATTCAGTTCTAGACTGCACTTAAGAAACAGGCAAAGGTACACAGCAGGGGGTTGGAACTCGATGATCTTTATGGTCCCTTCCAATCTGAATCATTCTATGATACAAAGAGAGACAGAGGAGTCAAAATAATCCCCTAAATATGAATACTTTGATTTTTAAGAGCAGGTCTCATAAGCCTCCCAAGCATCATTCTCAATAACAAAGAGCTCACCCCTACTGATGGGAGAAGAAAGGATATAGCCAAGAGCACAAAGCTTTAGCACAACTGGATTTACATCCTTCTCATTTGTCTAAATAATTTTTTAGAACGAGCAGAAGTTAACTGAAAAGGAAGATGGCTGCTGAACAAGAACAAGAAGAATTAAGAGCAAGAAGTTCATAAAACTACATTTTCATCAGGTGCCCAGGTACGTTGGGAAGCTGGTGGGATCAGGATTATGAGCACCAACGTATCCCTTCTTCCTTTAGCCATCGCACCATCCGAATCCCTGTTGATGTGATTTAAGCACCGTAACATACATATAAATCTAGCAATTCATTCAGCAAACAGGTTTCCATCCCTGAAGGAAGAAATGCAGGGTCAGAATTTCCCAGAACAAAGCGGATCCCCAGGGCTGCCTGGAGGTGGGCTCTGGCCAATGAATGCAGCTTCAGCTGCAGGGCCACGACAGCACAATAGGGGACGAAAGCGATGAAAAGGGAGAGGATGAAAATAATGATTACTAACAAAGACCACGTAAAAGCCAATACAGGCAGAAACCACAAAATTTAACTTTACAGCCAGTCAAGACCGAAAGGCCTTCCCTGTCTCCGAGGGAAGATTTCTTTACCGGTGCAACCAGTAGAGCATCACATGCTGCCCGGGCTCCTCACCCTTAAATCTGGCCTGTCCTGGGAATTACGGCACAGCCAGCACCTCGTCAAGAGTCTCAACCCAAAGGAAGAGGAAGGTTCACGCAGCAAATGTGCTTTACTGGGGCTGCACCCCCCACCAGGACAGGCACAATCACAGCGAGAGGCCACGGGCAGCTTAAGGCCACTGTGCTGCTCTCGGTGACAAAACCCCTCACCAAACCCTGCGAGCATCATGGAAAGGAGCACTGTAACAATACCTAGTAAAACGGGTTTGTTCCGATAAAATATGGTTCTCTAGACGCTGGAGTAGGTTAATCATACTTGAAACATATGTTTTTGTCAATGCAGAAACCGTCATTTTCAGAAAGCAGGATTAGGACTAGATTTAACAGAAAACTGCATCAGAACAGCCTAATTCTGGACAGTGGAAATAAGTTCACTGTCCAATGCCACGCGTTTGAAATAAATATAATCTGTCAGACAGGCGATCAACGGAAAGTTTAGAGCTTCAGACAAGCACAGAGGGGACAGAGGTGTCCCTTTGATGGGTCTGTGTAATGCAGAGCCAGGCTATCACAGGACAGCCCTCACTGAGGACATTCAGCAGCGCCTTCCCCTTGAAAAAATCTTAGCTACTGTGGAAACCCATTAAGATTTAATCACAGAATATTATTCTTCCACATAAAATTGCCATCCAGTGATCCAGAACTTCCCTGGCAGACTCTGCCTGATCCTCAGACGAGTGTATGAATTCCTTGGTCAGCTACGAGATACTTGAGGAAGTTATTTGTCTACAGACGTGTTAAATACAGAACAAATTTCCGCAAAGTATGAGAAATCTTGGCAGGATATTTGGGTTGTGATACTGAGGGATGGGTGGTTCTACACAGCCTGAAATGTCACGATGCCTTTTGATAAAGCACTGCCTTGTGCTGCCTCTCCGGGGTCAGCTAAAAGCTCAAGCAGGAACCGAAGTGCTTATGCTTTTGCACTATGACAGCTGGAGCAAAGACAAATTATTCTACCCCTGGCAGTAGCTCCCCCCTTTTTTTAAAAAAAAACAAAACAAAACAAAACCCTCATCGTACAGAATTAGATCGAGAAAGACACCTTCAGACAGGCTGCATGAAGGTCAGTCAGGAAACACGTCCGCGAAGTGGAGAAGTGATTTGCTGTTGGGAATAATTACTGCAATACAACAGCAATCCAATTACTGCTAAGTGATAAAACATTTATTTAGACTGAGGTAAATGCACCCTTTGTGTTCTGCCGCACTCCAGCCTGTTTGGAGCAGGAGGTAAGTTGTTATGGCCAAGCACAGCAATGTTTAACACCAACAAATTTTGCAGAAATAGAGGAATTCATGACCACCCAGGCTAACGCAAACGCAGCTTGCTGATGGCCAGCCTAGGTTGCAGTGATTTAGGCTGCCTAGGAGAGAAAAAAAATAAAAAATAAAAAATATGTAAATCAAGTTTGTATTCTATGTTTTGAAAACAGTTGTTTGCAGCATGGGAGACTTGGAAAGCAAGTGTTTGACTCCAGTGACATGGCCTTATCTGTTTTGTTTTTTTTTTTTTTTTTTCTTTTATTTATTTATTTATTTAAGACTGCTCACTTGTACCAGAGCTTAATTCAGAGTGCTCCTTTCCCTAGAACTTGTATTTTACAAAGAAATGCAATATTTGTAAACAACTAGTTACATCTACTGAACAACAACCTACTGTAGCATCACTGAATTGCCGAAAGGCATATCAAACACAAGCTTCATTTAATAAAACTATTGAAGAAAACTTCTGCTTTATGCAGAAATGAAACAGACAAAAAAGAAGCACGTGAAGTGGTGGTGGTAGCTTATAATCCTGAAGAGTACAACTGGATTTTCAGCCCCATCAGTACAAGTGATGGAAAAGCTGGGGGTGCTGCAGGGGAAGGTTCCCAGGACACCAAAGTGCTCCCTGCCATGGGTGGGAGGGCAGGGGGGGCTCTAGCTGCAGTCTTCCACCCCAACAGGCCACCAGAGCCCCACTCTCCCCAGCGAGAGGCTGAACTGCAGCAGGGGCACCACAGCTGCACGCAGGGAAGAGTGTTTTCCCAAGAGGGATGGTTGTGCAAGAGAGAAGGGCTGGATTCGACACCGTACTTCGTCTCATCCATGGCACGGGGAACCAGACTGATGGCCTCCAGCCTTCCCTGCCAAGCCACTCTGAGTGTAGTGAGACCCTGGCCCAGGTTGCCCAGAGAAGCTGTGGCTGCCCCATCCCTGGAGGCGTTCAAGGCCAGGTTTGGGGTTGGAGCAACCTGCTCTAGCGGGAGGTGTCCCTGCTCAGGGCATCTTTATTTAAAGAGGGTTTGGGTTTTGTTTAAACTGCTTAAAATAGAGATTGCTAACTGGCATACAAATACTGGAAAAAAAGATAACAAATTGAAAAACAGGCAAAATACAGATCCAAGAGGTCTGCAGTGTGAGTTGCCACTATGATCTCAGTAGGGGTGCGGATGCAGCAAGACCGACAGAAACGTTCCCGGAGACAGAGAGACGTTACACCAAATCAATTATCATCCCAGCACGACTGGATTTCTTTTCGTCAATCTTGGCACTTAACAGCAGTGTCATCTTTCTGAAGACGATCTGCTATTAATTCAACACAAGAATCACCCCACTATATCTTCAGGATTTTGATAACGGGCAGCTGAAGACAAAAATCGATCACTGCTATTTGCAGGAGCTGCTGAAAGATGACACTGCACTGAACGTGTCTGTGCCAAAAAGCATTTAACTTCCTAGTTTTATAGGGTTAGACAAAAATATGAACATTTGACAGAAAGTGAGATCACAAGTGTGGCAGAGAAGAGAAGGTCACCCTGCGGTGACAAGAAAGACTTCTCCACGCATTTATTTTGGAACCTAAGGAGTTGCTTGTAAGGATGAGCCGTGAGAGCTCCCCAGAGCCATTAACAGCCTACCATTCAGCTACGCAGTCATCTTTTTAGGAGCTGTATTAATTACACAAATGGAACAGCACGGCTCTGCTGGAGCAGGGCCAGCTGACTGCAGGTTTGGGCTAGCTGTGCAGAGCCCCAGGCACCCAGCCTGCCGGGGGGTGAAGAGCAGAAGCCCTCCATGGAAAACTCCCGAGTGCTGCCCGGTATAAAGTCACGTTTAGAAAAGCATAAGAACATCAGTAACGTTTTGTGTGAGAACAGAGAAAGATGTGAAACTGGTGGGTGCAAAAGTAGAGAATGCTGTAAACACTGATCAACAACCATCTCCTTAGATTTTGATTTTTAAAGGAGTATACTGCCTTAGTAACAGCCTTACCCTTTCAGCGCTGGAAAGCACGAGTCCAGCTGCATGGGCTACCATGGAAATTGGGACAGTCCTCACCCAAAGAACCCAGAAAAGCCAAAAGACAACAGAGTCAGGGCACTACAAGAGGCCAGTGGGGCAACATCAGCAACAGCCAGTGGCCTCATCGGACTGGATCCTCTCCTCTGCCTGGATACAGCAAGGGCAGCTTTTAAGGAAAAACAACAGTGTGCTCCCTCCCCAAAAATGTCACAGGTCTGAAGAGTTGAGGGAATGGAAGAGGTCAGTCTTAGTGGCTGACTGCAGCACACAGACCTCTTCACATCAAGCAAAAGGTGACAAAGAAGGCGTGGAGAGCCTTCAAGCCATTCGTATTTCCATGTGATGCTGCAGAGAAAGCAGAATGATCAAGAAGAAATAGCACAGTCAATTAAGCCAGCAAGAGATTTACTTTTTTTTCCAGCAGTAAAGAATATCTGTGAAACCAGATCACTCAGCATCATCTAGTCCCAGAAATCAAAGCACTCATTTTGTTGATTTTGTCAAATTAGCTCTCACAATTGAGAATTTTCAGAAGCTCATGAGCTTCAAAGGATGCCTTCAAAAGGAAAGTGGGATTTACAAAGTCCTTCTATCTATCTGAGCAAGCTTGCTGAGTAATGAAACTAGAATTTCTGCTTGTCTCTAAAACTATTCTTCTTTGCTCAAACTTAAGAGCAGAAGAATCCCTGTTTTGTTATTCTTTCCTCTTGAAAGAGATTGCTATTATCTACCCTGGGTGAATATTCTGGAGTCATAAAGCTTGTCATGAGATAGAGTAAAGTAACTTCAGGAACACATTTTGTGTGCTCTTTACTCAAGTCCGTTAATACTTAAAACACCTATTCTTGAAGCCATGGTGAAAGATTTCCTCCCTTATATCACAAAAATCAGAGCTAGAGCAGGGGCTGGGAACAGTCAGGACATCATGCTACAAATTCATCTACGAAGAAGGTAACATAAATCAACAGTAATGAAGTGATCAGCTGCTAAATTAGCAGGATCAAACTAAAACATGATACCTGGTACACATGGATGTATTTATCAAGATGACACAAGTCTGCAGACTTTAGAAAGACAACTGCCCTCAGCTCTGAAGAATATTCGTGTTTGTGAGAATGGGGAGTCAGGAGCAACAAAGCTAAACATTTTGAAGTTGATTTGTGCTAGGAAAGTGTCACAAATGCCCCACACAAGGCCCAGGAAGATGCGTCCCTGTGAGCAGGAGCTCAAATCAGCTCTGCAGAGACACAGTAAAGAACACTCACCTTAACTTTAAAGAAAGCAGAGCTATTGCTGCCTTTAGTCAGCCATAACACCAGAAAGGGTCCCCTGGGGGACACAGCACAGCCTTCTGCTCTCCTGTACAAGGTAATATACTCCCTTTCACAGAGGGATCAAGATCTGCTGCAAAGCAGTTGGTTTGCTTTGTCTTTGCTGTTGACAAACTCACTGCTCTCCTGAAGTTATGAACCTTCTCACTTCCAGTCCCGAGTTTATGGGCAGCCAGTGTATTTGTGCTTGTCCTAGAGCAAGCCTCAGCTCTTCGGCCCTCAAACCATCCTCCTCTACAGCATTCACCTTCCCTCCTTGCCCTTTTTTAATTTTTTTTTTTTTTTAAAAAGAGTTCTCATATCCAATGACATCTTTGATTTCAATGGCCCAAACGAGCACAGCCCTTTCACTGGCTGAGTCCCCGGCAGCCTGGGTGAGCTGCTGTCTCTTTTGGAGTGAATTATGGACCTTTAAGGCTGAAAACGCTCACATTTAGGATGCACAAAACAGTGCCTGATGATTATGTGCAAGCAACACTTCATTAATATTAAATTTCAAATGCAATTGCAGTTCTATTCACTTCTGGCTATTTTTTAGATATCACAGATGAACTTTAGCAGATGGACAGCATAATTTGTACAGTATGAACAGGACTGAGTCGTTTTATGCAGCGGAGCAGAGAGATACCAATTTATTCAACCAGAGCAAAAAGTGCTCCATCATTAATGAATTCACCCCATGGCAACACAAGCTGAGATTTCCTCACATTAAAAGCAGACCACATAACACTTCGTATCTATTGAAGCTTATGAGGACAAGCCTTTCCATAATTATGGCCTATCTCAAACTAAATCAAAGCAGAGCATGCCTGACAGGTCCTGATATTAAGAAGTAGCTCCTAAATGACCATTAAAACTAAAATAAAAAAATCAATGCTAGGAATCCTAACTAATCTCTTTTAATGAATATAAAACATCAAAGCCATCAAAGGAAGAGTAGGAACACTTGTCCAAAGCTGTGGTGTATATAATTTAAGACTCACTCTGAACGAGGAGGAAATCCTCACAGTAACGAAAGCTTTTTAAGACCAGGTTACCTCCTTTTAGATCTCTTTCACATAAAAACTCAGAAAATATTATAAATATAGAGCAGCTTTCTTCCTCAATCACAAATTTTCAGTGGACACCTATATCTTTCACGTCATTAGCTCGAACTGGTAATCTAGTCCAGCAACTACAGTACAGGACAGAGGCAGGGAGATGTGAAGGTGCATCAGGAAAAGAGTGGATGTTTCATACTCTGCATCCTCTGGCTCAGGTCCTGATGAATCTTAATGAGAAACAACTTCATCAACAGGGCTGGGAGTCTTCAGGTCCAGCGCCCCGTGGGAGCAGCTCAGGCTCCCCGAGTGGCACGTACCCAACTCACCCTAACACCCTTCCTGTTCGTAACTCAGAAACTCATCTGTCATATTCACATCCCAAAACCTCATTATCTAAAGAGAACAGAAAACAACAAATCAATGAACTTTTTTTTTTTTTTCTGAAGCTTGAAAATCTGCTGGTAAAAACGAATTTAGTTTAGAACTTCTGCAATTAAGGAATTTAAGAGTTTATAGAGTTTTCCTCCCGCCTGCTCCGGAGGAAAGCCTTCTCCATGGCTTATTTTGATCCAGGAGGAAGCGAGTTTATTCTCAGAAGAGACAGGTAGGTTACAGTTTGCCTGTACGTGCAAACATATGCATGTGTATGGGACAGAGATATACTTACTAAGTGATTTTGTACTACTCTGTCTCTTGCTTGAGTGTCCAGAAACATGTTTTCTCCTGTATGCTATTCAGGACTCTGTTAGTCATACCTCCCATCTTCCTCAAGACAATGCTTCTTGTCCAGAAAAAAAAATAATCCCCCTACTTTCTATCCCCCACCATCACAAATGCAGGGGTGAATAGTAATAAAGTGTTAGGAACAGCAAAAATAGCTGTGTTAAACACATACATCTTTCTCCAGTTTCAGTGTCTCTGAAAATATAAGTATTAACAGACGATGAGCTTTGCCTTAGCATTAAAGCTTTGCCAAACATTGGGGACAACCAAAGGTGGACAATCATCCAGCATAGACCCCAGACTTGACTTCTCTTCATGCTTCAGTCTGCAAAGAACCAGTATTTCAATTGCTAAGACACCCCAAAGAAGTCTAGTAGCTCACCACTATTCCAACAGAAAACAACAAAACCTACAGCAAAAACCCAGCTACAAAAATGACAGCATCTACAGTTCCCATCGCTCAAGAATATTGTCTGCATTTCTGCACAACTTGATATTTTTAAACAAACTGTGCTGCCCGTTGTTTATGCCAAGTTTGCCAGCAAGGCTGCTATTAAGATAAAAGTCAAAAAGTAACACAGCTGGAAGACTTATCTGTAAAGATTTATATTCTCTACATCTCAAGAGTGGCAGTATAATGCTTCTTACAGTCCAAGAAGAATTTAATCAATGTAGGTGTTTCTATAAACAGTGTGTTATTTAAATGCATAACGCTAAGAGTGTTTTATGGTCCGGTTATGCCTAAATGGACCAATTTATTTTAAACCCAGAAATGCACCACTGGACATTAATAACACTAAGCTGTGGGAAACAGCTCTGAAGAGCTATTGTCTGCGCAGAAAGACGGAGGCAAAATACAGCCAGTATCTTTGACATACACACGATGTAAACCCTGACAAACTGGAGCTATTCTCTCCAGTACCTGCATTAGTGATTTGCATCTGCATTTTCTGGACAACTATCGATATTCCACCACCTACAGCTAGCTCAGCTACACACCAGTAATGCTTTATTCAATTAAAATATTAATGCAATCATATAAACTTTCTGCCATCCGCATTCATTCTGCTGTCCATGTAACAGCTTTTACACTCACTGCTTTACATGAGAAATTACAGGTTAATTAGCAGAGACAAAAAGTTTCCTGAGTCTTGGCAGTAACACTTCCCTGGTTTAGGTTTCAGTGTCACCCGCTGGATGTCTCACAAAGCCACCAAGACTAACAAGCTTACACTGAATCATTTTTCTAATAGGAAATTGCTAAGTTTGCATCTCAGCTCGTTTAATTTGCTAATGAAACCCAATCTCCCCTCAAAAGGGGAAATAGCTTTTCAAAAGGACACAAACGGGCTTAGCAGCGTGGGTATGGTAAAAGCATGACAAAACCCAAACCACCCCAACTTTATTATAAGAATTAAGCCCAGAATTTTTTTATTTTAAACATTGACAAACTATCAGGAATTTTTACCTACATATTACATTACCAAGGCAGAGGCAACTGTGCTATTAGAGCTTCTGGTCTACCCCTGCAGCAGATGCTTTCCTGAATGTGTGCCACATTAACAAAAACCCCACACCCACAATTCTTCCAGCCTCTCCAGACCCCTCATTCACCTCCACCCAGAGACGAGACAGCCCGACTCACGCTGCTGTTGGCACTTCTCCATCCTCCAGTGTCATTTTATTTGGTGCTCAAGCAAGCAAGAGGCACTTTAACATAGAAAATAAGACAGATTATAGCACTAGACAAACTAGATCCTATTTCACTTGGATCCGATCGTATTGCAACATCCAAGGAAGACAATATGTTTATCTGCTTTATTATTTATAAATGACGTTCCACTCTTTAAATCGAAGAGACAAGCTCATGCCAAGTTTCCACTATCTAAAGACCTACAGCAAATAAAGAAGAAAAAGAAAAAAAAGAGTAAAAAATGCCGTGCTATTTACTAGCACTATATATTCTCTCATAGGAAAATTAAAAAAGATGATTTCAGACATATACACAGTACAAAAGCTATTCTGGCTCTCAAGCACAATGGAAATGTCTGTTATTACAAATGATTGTTCATCTATAGTTCTCCAGCCTCTTCCAAAGTTTTCCTGGAATAGTTTAACTGCAATCCATAAGTAATCTGTTAGCAATCGATTTATAAGTAAAATGTGTCGCAGAGTAATTTGGTATCTGCGGTTTCAGGCAATCACTTGAGTGCTTTCAAAATGCGTAACAGAATGTCAGAGTGACATTTTTAATGCCGCCTGGATATTTATATTGAGTGCCCAGAAAAAAGCCAAGCAAATGAAAGAATTTCAGCAAACAGAATTACAGCTCAATTGACTACTAAACAAAACTTCCCCTACAATGTAAAATACTAGAATTTAAGAACGTTTTTCCTTTGAGCCTGAAAAGTTATGAATTGATTTAAACAAGAGTCACTTTCAAGGCTATTGGGAGTTGCTTGCTAGAAATTTCGAAGACAATCCTACCTACAGAGTTATGTTTCAATGTCCTATAAACACTTTTTACCCTAAAAAGAAATAAAACCAAGCCAAAAAGTGGCAAAGACACAGATTTACTTTTTTAAATTAGGAGGAAGGGCTAGACCACTAGCGCAGAAGCCTGCAGTTAAAAAGCCACAGACACACAGGAAAGCTAAATTCTCCTACTAACACCATGCAAGAACAAAAAATTATCAGAACTTTTTTATTGACCTAAAACAAGTTTTACTGCGAGCCATAACAAGTTGCCAAGTGAAATACAGACTTCTTTAAAATGATGAATAAATGAAGCTTCTTCAAACTCAGTGGTTTTCAAGGATTATTATATTTAAGATTACAAAAAGAACTTGCTCCAGAGAGTCCTGCAGCAGGCTGCTGAGCTTCACAATTAAATTAATTTAACTGACTGTTAAGAGAATATAAATATGGAAATGGCAAGGGGTGAAGGAGAAGTTAAGTTTTGGTCTGGAAGAACCATTTTCATTGACACCAGATTTCTTGGAATCAAGGTTCAAGTTATTCAACCTGCAGCACTGAGCACAGCTGGGTTTCTCTGGACACTGCTGGGTGAAACCCACCCAGAGGGACACAGCTCCGGTGCCAAGCAGCACCCAGGGGCTCCAACGCTTCCTCCAGAAGGCAGAGCTGCTCACACACTTTGGCCACACATCAGCTTGGAGTGCTGTCACACAGCAGCAGAGCAGTGGGTTTAAGGAGTCTGAGGTCTAGGTGGGGTTAAAAGCAAAAACTCAACTTTCTAGTCCTAGATCTAGAGCTCTGAGAGCTTGTTCTGGAGCTCCCTCTCGAGGTTAGATGCTACACTGTGTTAAAGACACTGCAACAGCATCATAACCAACTCTACTCCAAACGAGAGCGTGTCCTTGCAAAAGAGATACCAAAGGCATCTCCTCAAACCTCTGTACACTAAGGAAATAGATGCTTTCCAGCTGCAATCTTAAAAAGATGGTGGGAAGACAAGGACATGTTAAACACAGGAAGATAAACTGAAGAGGCACTTTACATACACAGCTTTGGGAGCGGGAGCAGCAGCAGCACAGACAGTAAAACCTCTGTTATGGTGAATCATGAAATGGAACAGACACACTGATGAGGAAAAACTAACAGTGTTGTCTATTTGTAAAGAAGCAGCAACTTCACCTGATTTATTTAAGGCCATTAACACGTCCCACTCGTTGGTTGACCTCTTAAGCTACTCTAAGCATCCCTCTGTCTCCTTGCTAGAGCTACCTTGTTCACAAAACCCCATGGCATTGCTCCATCATCACTGACACCACAAGCTGCTGCACAGGCTGACGCCTCTGGCAAATGCTGATTCCACACATAAAAATCCAAAGTTTGCAAAACTCTTTGAACAGGTTCTCCTGAAATTTCACTCTCAAAACCAGCATGCTCCCACAAGCTCTAGAAGGCCCTCACATGGAAGAAGCTTTCAACATGGAAATTCCTGTGGAGAATTTTCTCCTCTCCCACGATAGCGAAAGGTTCAAAATCAGATGACCAAGGAAGTCTTTGGAAGGAGAGCCAGAGCCAAAAGAACAAGCCTTGCCTATGATGGCCTTATTTTACCACTGCTGAGCCCTCACTCAGCACTTTCCTCAGTCCTTGAGCAAACATCCGTGCTGGCCAGGCTGAGTCATCTCCAACTGCCTCTGCCTCAGTACTGTCAGACTACCCAAATCAGGGGGAATGGACTTCTGTGAGAATCCATCATTGAGAAAACATTCTTTTTCTTCTAGTCATACTTTTCCAGGAAGGCTCTCCCTGCCATCTCTTCAATCAAAAAAGCATTTTTAACTGTTTTCCAGGACAAACTGTGAGCTCTTCCACAGACTGTCAGGGATCAAAGCCACATCATTCTAAACCTTATATATGACAAGGCTTGTAGTTTCAGTAAGCTTTTCTATTTGAGGGTAGAACAGATTTCAACTTGAATGTCTCAGAACAACACCACACAGTTTATTCAGTTTTCCTTAGTGAACAGAGCAGCACTAAAGGAACACCAAGCCTGAAGAGATACTGGCTCCTCCTACTGTGCCTTACTGGAAGCATCTCATTTCATAGATGTAACCCTTGATTTGATGCATCAGTTCTGAAACAGACTTGTGTTTTCAGATACCAGCTTACAGCCAGATCACCTTCTAAAGCAGCACATACGTTTTACTAACCCTTTGCTAGAGTCTCCCTCCGCAACGCTCTGTGAAAAAGGCAAAACTGACAAAGAAGAATCAACAAAAAACCCCATACTAGCTAGAATCATCTTATTTGATCAGCACAGAAACTTGAGGAAACTGTGCACAGCTACACCAAGTGCAAGACTAAAAAGAACAGCTTGAAACTTGGACCTAAGAAGGGTCTCTCTTCTCTGCTGCCAGAGAGCACTGACCTAAGAGTTTTAGCTCCCTCCAACCAAAAGACATCAAAATAAGCTACCAAAAATATCAAAGCAGGTTGAGAACACATATCATCGCCCACAGTAGGTCCTAAGTAATTTTCTAGAAGTTAAAGATGTTTTCTTACTTTTCATGGTGCCCTCCTCCTCTTCCTCTTCTGTGTTTATCACCATTGTACCCAGCTGGGATTCCAAAGTGCCGTCGTGTTCTATCATCGTGTTGGCTCCATCACTCATTGTGTTGACAGCTCTTATGGTACCAGTTTCATCTCCACTCGCCCTCACCATGGTACCTGAATCGGTTTCATCTTCTTCCTATACAAAGATGCCATAAATACATTTTTACTGATGGTGGTGAGGTCCCATGAAAAGTGTCTGTATTCAAGGACACTGGCAAGTCTTACTAATTCAGAGATTTTTTACAAATACACACAGAAGCCATCGACATTTTATACACTTAATTCTCTCCCTGTCATCTCCAAGCAGGTAATGAAAAGTCTTCAGACTTTTCTGTCAGCTTGATAAATAAGAGAACAAATAAGTAATCAGCAAATGCTTCTCAATGCTAATTGTATCTCACTTCTGGTAACCTGTCTGTACGAGTACATTGCAATACTCAGCCAATTATTATTGTTTGTATTTATGTTGCTAGTTTTAAGTTGACCTAAAGCCCCTATCTCAAATGGTACAGTTCACTGAGGAGTCATTAGTTATTATAGAATCATAGAATTGTCTAGGTTGGAAGGGACCTTTAAGATCATCTAGTCCAACCGTCAACCTAACTCTGATAAAAACCATCACTAGACCATGTCCCTCAGCACCACAGGTCTAAGTCTGAAGCACATGTGGCACACTAAAGAAAAAATGATCACCCTATTTTTTAGGGGTTTGTCTTTAATATTTAGGTAGTTTTACCTGCTGTAAACCTCAGAAACACTGAAGAAAAAAAGAACGGAATTTGAAAATCTTTAAAAGGAGTTAAAGAATCAAAGTCTAGGTATTGTTTTCAGATGAAAATTGCTTCTTTTCTTAACAGGTACTAATATTATAGAAATTTGAATTATTGTTGTAAAGGCTTAAGAGACTGACTCTGCAGGAAAACACAGGTTCCTGAAACAAATTCTGGTAGGACAACTTCCTGGCCAGAGGCAGTAGCTTCATTAGGTGGTGTGTGCTTCACCAAGTATATATTGTGACTGCAATTTCACGAAGAACAAGGTCAAAATTTCCACAATCTATCTCATTTTTTGGAAATGTGGACCAGGTATTGAACTACAGCCACAGGAGTCCCTCCCCAGGTTTACAGCAGAGTTCTAAGCACCTCACCTTGGATGAAATGCTCACGTTTTGTTATAAGGACGAAGTTCACAGTTCTTTATGTGCGACCATGGGCTTACTGATCTGTGTTAGTGCTAGAGGGAACACACAGGTCTTGCACATCAAACTGCAATTCTCCATCTCAATGTCATTGAAAGAAAGAAGGACACCCCTCCATATCCTGGCGTTTCATTCATTTTATCTGTTCTACCAAGGGTGTCAATGTAATTTACTTCCCAGCCTCAAAACCGATGGCAAGAGGAGAAAAACACATGTGATGTTAATGGAGGAAAAGTAATTTTATGTGGAGATGAGTGGGTGAGAGGAAGTAATAAATTTGTTAGCTACACATCATTTAACAAAGGACTAGAGCAGAAATTTCCACAGCACTTGGGAAGTGCTTGGGAGCACTTTCCTGCTGGCAGGCAGAGAGCAGAGAAGATTCAGGGAAACACACACACCGACAGAAACCACTCAGCTCCAGTACATAGACACCATCTCTCAGCAGCCTGACTCCAGATCGGTCAGAAATGAAGGAGAGAGGGCAGGGACAACAATCGTAGAGTCAACATCATGGCAACGTGATTGATAAAGTTACTTCCACATGGAACAAATAGGCTAAACTGGAAAACCAGACAAACAAGATCTTCAGCATAGATACCGTGGACCATGCTATTCAAGTCTAGCCTCTGAGAAGGTCTCTGGCATACAATGCCTTTTGTTGCCCGTTTCATTTATTCAGCTTGAAGCAGGCAGGCTCAAAAAACAGCTTTCAACATGCTTTCTATATTCACATGCTGGAACCACTGAAACAAGGAGCCCGAACTTAAATTCACAGCAATCCCCTGAACACTTGCCATGCCCTCACCTCAGGCTTCTGTCGGTTGCTCTTGTGTAGTAGAAAGTTTCTATAAGGGGGGTTCTAAAGCACAACAACAGTAAAACAACACAACATACTCATATCATAGTGCATCACACATTATATTATTATTTTATACGAGGAGAACAGTCTAAGAACTGAAGCTACAATGAAAAATTCTCATTACTGCATAAATAATATCCAACTGGGAAAAACCTATCAAGTGTTTTGCATACACTACTTTGCAGGGTTTTTCATTCACAAGTCTCTAACTACACTCTAAGCTAAGCAGCAAGCCATCCACGCTGGCTATCCCACTCAAATAGAAACACTGAGCAGAGGCCAAGCCTCAGATTAAGCAGTCATAACGTAGAAAACTCAAGAACTACGTCAAATCCGTAGGCAATTGGACAAAATTGCAAAACCAAAACCCAAGGCAGCTAAGCCTTGTGAAAGGAGCAAGAGTTGGGACTTAGTACATTGCTGGTATTAAATACTCACTGAATTTTCTTCGTCATCTTGATCTAGCTCACGCTGTTGTGCCTCTTGACGTTTCAGCTTGATATCCATTGCTTCATTAATCAAGTCTCGCAGGATTGACACTCCTTTGGCACTTTTCACAAATGGATGCTAAGAAGTATTTTAAAAACAAATAAGCACCACATCCGAACCAAGATATAACAGTAAAATGCTGTTACTATGGCCTACTTCCAATGAAAACTAAGATTTAACTCCCTATGTTATTAAAATAAAAGCCCAGTATTTCTGTTTGACCCAGGAGGGAGATCTCCCACCCTCCAAACATGCTCCAGAGGCATTAGTGCTGTGAGACCTTGGGCTCATTCCCCTCCCACAACTCTACTTATTTCTCTCCTTTGCAGCTTAGCTGTCAAGAGCCAATTACACAGATCACCACCACGCCTAGACCAAAGCAAATCACTTTCATTTAGCCTCCCTTTTTTAGTGTTTTAGGAGGCAGTTTCTTGGTAGTGCTGGTGAGAATTTGAAAGTAAAAAAAATTTCAAAAGCCAAACAGACAAACAAACAAAACTGATCCAGAGAAGACAAAGACAGGAAGCCCAAGTTAGACTGGTTCTTAGAGAAGAACTGAAAAGCTGAAGTTGATCTCTTAAAAAAAGCTATTAAAAAGTAAAATCTGTAGAGAGCAGAAACGGCAAGAAATGAAATCAACATCTCAAGAGACAGGCAGCACTGCCTTCCCCAACGAGCCTTCTCTAGAGCTTATGTTCCTGTAAGAAAAGGCAGACCTGCAGCAGCTGCGTGGCGGTGGCTCGCTGCTCGGGGCTCTTAACGAGACACTGCTTTACAAAGTCTGTGAAACTGTCTGACCAGAGCTCTGGTTTCCGGAATGTCGGAGGCGGATTGGTAGGAATCATGAAGATTGCCTGAAAAAAGAAAAACAATCCAGATTTCAGTTTAAAGCTTTCTAACAATACCAGCATATGTTTGTGTATATCTGTGTTGTACTAAAGAAGGACAGATATTTCAAGTTTGCTGCTTCTGAAGAGTTTGTGGCAATATTAGACACAAATGTGCTCAGAGGGATCAAGCAGCCAGAAATCAGACTTTTCTCACTAAGTATTTACACTTCTGTCTGAGCCATTATATGCCCCAAAAGGTGTGAATCTGCTGTTCTTAAGTCTTAAAAATTTGTGCTTACATTAAAAAAAAAAAATACTTTGGATAATACAGTTAAAAATGCATTTCTTTATACCCAACACAGGGAGCTTCAGCTACATCTTAACAGAAGATTGTGATTTTCCTGCCCATGCAGATTCTCCTCAAAGACCTATTTTTCATTTAATCACCAGTACAAAGAACTGACAGAAAACAAATCATTTACTCCAAATTAAAAGCAAGATGGCATGTTGCTATGTTATTCAGCAGCTGTAACAGCAAATCCTTTCCATACAGCAACACATTTCCAAAGGCCACAGTCCTTACCCTCATAGGATGAATATCTGCATAAGGTGGTTTGCCTTCAGCCATTTCAATTGCAGTGATTCCCAGGGACCAGATGTCTGCAACACAATTATACCCAATTTCTTGAATAACTTCTGGAGCCATCCAAAATGGGGTCCCTATAACTGTGTTCCGCTTCGCCATGGTGTCCTGAGAAGAGGAGCAGGATAAAGATCCAGACAATGGTAACTATATTAGCCACAAACATTCATTAATGAATTATCACCCTAATTATCTTTTACTTGCACACACACACATTATTAGATTCACCAAGACTGGGATATGGAAGGCTGCAGAGAGGAATTGAAATGCGCTTACAGAAGTTACAAATATCCTGAAGAAAACAGCAAGTGTTATTGCAACCTGTTACTCAGGTACAGCAGCTTCCACAGAGGAAGCTCTGCTCTAATGTGTTGCTGTTTCAGTATCTCATTACGTTGATGTAAAGTGCTAACAACCAGTTTAGAACAATTTCTCAAAGCCTTCACAAGCACACCACGCTCGCATACAGGCTAAAAAGATAAACTGAAGTGTACACAACCATCTTGGGTTTACTTACTGTGAGTTGTCCTGCCACTCCAAAATCTGCAAGTTTAGCATGTCCCTCTGTATTTAGCAATATATTTCCAGCTTTGATGTCCCTGTGTATTTTCCTCATAAAATGCAGGTACTCTAGTCCTTTCAGGGTTGATTGCACTATTGTAGCAATTTCCTCTTCTGTAAGCTAAGGAAAAGGAGAGTTACTGCCAACCTCCCAGTTGCTGAGATGTAACACTACTGTGTTTCAGTCTATGTTTTCCTGAGATTCACTAATTACCATTTAATTGCCTTCACTAAAAGTTGTCATACTAATGGGGAATCAGTTAGTGACTTACAGTATTATGTAGAATTAGATTACAACCAGCACACATATACACATGTACCATATTTCATATACCAAAAGCCCTTCTCAACTATTAATTCCTATCCTGCAATAACCAAAGTAAGGAAAAGTAGAAGATGTTACTTGGAATCAGCCTGGGTTTTCAGAAAAGTCAACAACCCAAAATCTGCTCCACCGACTTCATTATCCAGGTAATGAAAACTCGAGCAATGTAATCAGTTTTCCTATTTTCAGAGGAACAAAGGACCTGGATCTCAAGCCACAGCCAATGGTTGTGTCAGGCACTGAACACCTGGAGAATTATGCCCAAACCACTCCAATTCCTTGAGTGGCTGGACACCCATACTTCCCATTATGCATTCAAAGGAGAAATGACGTACAGTTTTATTTCGTAATCGAATAATATCAGACACGGATCCAGCGCCGCAGTATTCCATGACTATCCACAGGTCGGTGTTCTTAAAATAGCTGCCGTAATATTTCACCACGTGAGGACTATGAAATGTGAAAAAAGGAGAAGAAAACAAAGGGTCAAATACCATTACCCAACATGACTGAGTAACCAAAATACACTGCAGCGTCCCTCCGTATGTTTTAGAAACTCAGAGTTGAAGGGGCACTGGAGCCTTGATCAAAAGTATTCCAAACCAATCTGAACTCACCCAGGGCTACTGCAGTCCTGCCAAGCCCCTGCCCCACAGCACTGCTCATCTGACCCGCTGGTAAGTCAGTTCAGAGCTAAACTCTCTGAAAATAAATCCTACAGAAATAAGGAGCAACCAGCTTTCAACCTGGTTTAGCTCCCTGAACTGCATTACAAGGTCAGTGCTGTGGCAAGCAAGAAGGCAGGACACGGGAATGAACAACAGACCAGGGCAGTCCCTGGTAAAGCTGCTGCAACAAAATCGTAACACTAATTAAGGTCCAAAGTTTGCTGGAAAATAGCTATAATCTCCATTAAAAGGAATGTTTCCCCGCTACCACATGCACCTACTCGTTTCTACAATTTAGCTGAGGATGTATTTTAGGAATGCAGAACAACCTAAGACTGTCTCTCACATCTGGCTGCCCAAAAAGCAAACCACCTCGTAAAGTGCATTGGGCAGAATATGGATCTGTCCTCTGGAAAGGTAAAACAGCAAACTAACAGAAAGACCCTTCCCGATCTTACGGGGATGGGGCAAAGGAACAAAAGTGTGTTTAATCTATTCTCTGCTGAATATTTTCTAATGGAAAACTAAAACTAGCAAGTCAGTCACACTGCACAGTGTGCCTTAACGCTTGCACAGAAAATGAGATGCTCCAGTGATCAACTCCCTCTGCTGTTCATAGCTGTAAGCTCTCATTTTAGGCCTTACAATGTTAATATTTAATTTCTTTTAAGAAGGAGACACATAATAATGCTTTCCAAGTGATGCAGTAAGATTTTTTCACAAACAAATTCTTTTAAAGTGACGTTTTGTCATCTGCCACCCAGTCACCTTCATGTAAAGATAGTGAGAGTGAAGTGCAATAGGATAAGTGACTGGGACCTTAGTTTTATATTGCTAATATAACTTATTTTAAGTGGTTTTTCATGCCTGAGGTCGAAAGTAGTGTTTCTTAAGGTAAACACCAGGTAAATTAGTGTATTTTGAACTTCCAGCCCGGGACACACTTGGAGAAGGGGTCTTCTGCACCCATGAGCTCTTCATTAGCGAAGTTAGTACGACGTCTTTTCCCGAAAGGAACATGCAAAGACAACCCAGAGGACCAACCCCCAGGCACAGAGCTGCCAGCGAGTTATTCTGGGGATGCTCAGATCAGCAGAGAGCTTGTACCGCACCAGAACCTGCGCAGGCAGAAAAAGGCTGGGAAGGACAACTCTGCCAACCCAAGCAGATGACAGCACAGAGCTTACGCACATGCAAGAGCGGTCATGCAGCGGTGGCTCTCATCCACGTGGCCCTTAAAACCAAAGAAAAATCCCTCTTCTAGCAGTTTTTCTATGTCCATATCAAAACTCGATTAGAAGTCACCACCCCTTTGGGCGCAGGAGATGCTGCTGTAGCACACAATCGAGTCACCACCGTCCAACAAGCGATGGCACGTGGCGGGGAACCGCGGTCACTGCTCACACGCTTGGCTCGTTGCTGGCAGCAAGTGCAAGGTCATTCCACTCAGCGTAACGCCCTCTCGGTGGAAGCTAAAATTCATATCAACTTACCTTTGCCTGGGTTAACCACTACCCAAACGCTCAGTTAACATGACTCAGTTGATATGAGGTAACTTGATGGTACAAGTCCAGCCTTTTAAAAAACATTTAAGGCAACATGGTGGCTTTTATTTGATTAAATGCCAGAGCACAGACAATACTTTTCTTTGCATACCGATAACGGGGCTTGCTCTATACATTTACCTGTCACATTGCTGCATTATGGAGATTTCCTTTATAATCTCTTGCAGGTCAGATTCCACAGGAACTTGTTTAATTGCAACAACTTGACCCGTTTCTTTATGAATGGCTTTGAACACACTGCCATAGGAACTACGAAACAAAATATTACACAAACACTGAATACAGTAACATTTTAAAAATGCAAATATTATGGTCTTGCTTTTTGCAAGTGCAGACATCAGGTAAAAGTTAACTACCCTGCTAAAAATGTTTTATATTTTAATGTAAATAATCAGTCCACTAGCTTCTAAACACGATAATAATACAAATAAATCACAGCACACTGAGACAAACAGAAATAAGCCAAACATCATTACACTGCTCTGAGCTTTGGAAGGGCCCTTTACACAAATCCAAATACAATTTTCCCTTTTTGCAGCAACAGTACCAGCAGAGCATCAGTAAGGACTACAGCTCTGGTCAGAGAGGTTTGCTAATTCTTGTCAGATATTATCTGTCTTATTTCCAGGTTCTTTACTTGATGCAGCCAGGCAGATTTATAGCTCAGCTTTTTCAAATGAACTGCTTAAGAAGGCAAACATGTCACTCACCGAGCACTCCCATGCTGCTCTGCCCTACCAAGTGGCACAATGCAACACAAGTTCATTTCCACCACACTTATCTTCCACAAGAGGTACCAGGGATGAACTACAAAACCTCTTGAGTTCCCACAGAGCCCTATTGACTCCAGGCTGGCATTTTTCAAGTGTGTTGACTCCCTGCTGCTGAGCTGTAAGCTACTGTTTGGATTAAGGTATCTTACTCTTGGGAAACAAAGTCTTTATTCTGTTAGTAACCAAACACTGTCACTATGTCAGCACGTACCTTTGCAGTAACAGGATCATGACAGAAGTGAAAAAAATCAGAACACATCCCCATTACATAGATTTGTTCTTAGAGAAATGTACATTGGGCACACTGGAACAGAACACATACCCTTCTCCAAGCTTCTCCAATACATCAAATACTTCTTCAGGTTGTTTGGTTAAACTGTCTTCATCTAACTTCTTCAGCTGCCTGCAAGTGTAAGAATAGAGAAATTATGACATTTAATTTTATGTCAGTTCGGGCTTTGTTGAGACAGAAGAATAAAAAGCACCACTTAAATGTACACAAGGCTTAGCATAAAGTAAATTGATTATCAAGTTAGTTTATTTCAGCCGACCAGGAGACCAAATATTCTTAGCATCCAACAGCAAAAGAGG
>JAHREE010000216.1:57250-76612 GCA_033628505.1 Tringa tobata
GGCGGGCGGGGGAGGGGGCCGAGGTATGTGTGTGTGTTGGGGGGGGTCTCGTTGTTCCCCCACCGTTAGGGGCTGGCGGGAGGCCCGGCAGGGACGGTGACAGATGCAACCCCGTGGCCGAGCTCCGCGGTGCTGCCCGCCTGCCCCCCAAGCACCCCGGGCATCCCTCTCCCCTCCGCCGCAGGGCCCTGGAGCTGGTCCCCTTCGGGGTGAAGCCCCTCCTGAGGCGGGCGGCCGCCTACGAGGCCCTGGAGAGCTACCGGCTGGCCTACGTGGACTACAAGACCGTGCTGCAGGTGGACTGCACCGTACAGGCGGCACACGACGGCGTCAACAGGTAACACTGGGCTGTGCCCTCCCTGGGGCACGTCGGAGGGCTCGGGGGTACGGCAGGTTGGTTGCCATGGCTGTGGGTCACGCCGGAGGGCTCGGGGGTACGGCAGGTTGGTAGCCATGGCTGTGGGTCATGGTGGAGGGCTCAGAGGTACGGCAGGTTGGTAGCCATGGTTGCGGGTCACGCCAGAGGGCTTGGGGTATGGCAGGTTGGTAGCCACGGCTGTGGGTAATGCCAGCAGGCATGAGGTGGTGGTGGCCATGGTTGTGCGTCACACTGGAGGGCTTGGGGGTACGGCAGGTTGGTAGCCATGGCTGTGGGTCACGCCGGAGGGCTCGGGGGTACGGCAGGTTGGTAGCCACAGCTGTGGGCCCTGTGCTGTGGCTGCGGCAGGAGTGAGCGGGGTCCCGAGCACAGGGATGAGGTGGCCGAGGATGCTTCACGCAAGGCCTGGCTGCACTCCCTGTGTCTGCTTCTTTCCCGATGCTGGTCCCAGGCTGGTCATGAATTCCCCGGGACCCGTTTCTGCTTTGCTCAGTGCCTGTTTTAAACCCAATAATAAATCACAGCTTCCAGCGCCCTATCCAGTAAGCCTCCCTATGCTGACTGGGTTTACAGGCTGCTGTAGTCCTTTTCTCTTCCTGGAGCTCTCTGCTTCGCTTCAGCACTTGCCAGGCTGAGGAGGGACCCACACATCCCTTCTCTCTCGAGCAGTGACAGTCCCAGCCCTTGTCCTGTGGTGGTTTTAGCCTTACAGACACAAAGAAGGTTCTTTCATTAGTGTCCTGGCTGTAGAAGGAGCTTAGTTTAGACTCACGTAAAGGGGTTAGGGGAGAGTTGCTGTCCCCATACGTGAGCCAGGTTAAAAAGTGACCCTACTGGCCACCCCGTGGCCCGCCCAGGTGACAGACGGGGTGACTGCCAGCCCTCTCTTCCAGGATGACTAAAGCCCTGCTGGAAAAGGATGGCGTGAACTGGCGCCAGAAGCTCCCGCCAATCCCCACGGTCCCTGTTTCTGCCCAGACGAGGTGGAGCGTTCCTTCTGCTGGAGCCCCCGGGGCAAACCCTCCTCCTGCGACTGCTCCCAAGGGAGAACCAGGTGAGAGCGAGCCCTGGGGCCGGGCACGGAGCCCCGTGGCTCAGAAGGGTGATGGAGGAGGCAGCCCCACCTGCTTGGCGTGTCTGCAGCTGGGGCTGAGGCTGGGAGAAACCCAGGCCTGGTTCTGCCGCAGCCTTTTTGGTTGATTCTGGCTCCTTTGATGTCTCTGTGTCTCGCCTCTGGGATGGGGATATTTGCTTTCCGAGAGGCTGCGCTGATCTTGTCGGTTTTACGGCGTTCTGTGTTCTTTCATGCTGTTTCCAGACCGGACTGCTGCTGGCACGGAGAGAGCTCGAGCTCTGAAGGAAGAAGGAAATGAACTTGTAAAGAAAGGAAACCATAAAAAAGCAGTGGAGAAGTACAGTGAGAGTTTACAGCTCAACCAGGAATGTGCGACTTACACCAACAGGTACTACTCGGCTCTTTGACCAAGTCCTTCCTGGCCCTTTTTCAAAGGCTCCATGGTACTCCTGGCAGAGCTGTCTAATGTTTGCTCCCAAACAAATGAATAAACAAAAACACCCACACGTTTGCCCCAAGTGCAGTCCTCCCCGTAGTTTGTATAACGATCTTTGATCAAGTACTGCAAAAACTCTTGGAGACACCCTGCTCAGGGCTGCTAAGGGTTTTCCCCCTTTACTCCTTGTCTGCTGGGACTGTGGTATTTTGAGTAGTGTCTGTTGCCCCATGAACCACAAAATCAGAGCATATTCCGGACTGGTATAGGTAGGAACGTGCATCCTGGGAGTGCAGGTCCTTAGCTTTAGAGCAGGTTGCTCTAAAAATCCTCCTTTTTTCAGTCTGAAAAACTGTTTTCTTTTTTCTACTGTTATAACTGAAAAAAAAAAAAAAAAACAAAAATTTGAGCTCAAGAAATAAGATTACATTCCATAGGAGGATAAAGACCGGTTTTGGAGTCCAGCTTTGTTCTGCGCGGGGCTTGGCTGAGATCGGCTGGAGTAACAGATGCTGCTTTTAGGCAAGGGTCTCTAACCAGGTGTCTGTTGCAGAGCTCTCTGTTACCTGACCTTGAAGCAATACAAGGAGGCAGTGCAGGACTGCACGGAAGCTCTGAGGTTAGATCCTAAAAACGTTAAGGCGCTCTACAGACGTGCTCAAGCACTTAAAGAACTGAAGGTAAGTCAGGAGGTTTTGAACTGCTACAAGCCAGGATGAGAAGCTCGTTCATGCTTCTCATGTTCATGGTCAGGGCAAGAGATGCCCTTCAGAACTCATTTTTGTGCTAGACAGCATCTGTCACCGGATAGCTGGGACTTGGAGGGGATTTTCTTTCACATCACTATTTGCTGGTTGGATCTCGTGAGTTTTCTCAGGTCCTGTTTCTGGAGATGCTGGCAGCAGCTCTGTGTTGCATTGAGCTTTTTGTATCTGGTGAGAGATTCTCAAGGCAGGACTGGAAGACTTAATGCACTGGTGTTGGACTCAGAACCCACTTGAGTGATGAAATTGTCTTCGCCCTAGTTGAAGCGTGTTTTAGAACAGCTACATTGATGACAGTGCTTAAGCAATTATACAGAGGGAGTCATGGGCTTAGTTGTGTTGCGGGGTAGAAATTCTGCAATAAGACCCTTAGATTGTAGTTTCAATGTCATAACACTTAAAAAAATACATTCTTCTTCTAGGATTACAAATCAAGTATTGCTGATATCAAGAGCTTGTTGAAAACTGAACCAAAGAACACAGCTGCACTGAGATTACTGCAAGAACTGAACAGAGCCTAGAGTAACCAAGCAACAAGGAAAGCCTTGTTTTTCACTGCAGAAGAAAGCTTTTTTCCCTTCTGATGTTGTTACAGGGACCAGTCTTAATGCAGGATTGGTGTTGAGATTTATCTTCCACTGCAGCTGAGATGTAACAGGTTCTGTGCCAGCACAGTCAACGTTAAGACACACAATCTATATCAGACTCCACTATCTGGCTCTAAGATGATTCAAAGATTTAATGCCTCTCCCCGAGAGGCATCTAGGTTAACTTCTGTGGTTGAGGTCAACTCGCCTATAACTCTTGGCCTCAGGGACTCTCCCCACATTGGCTAAGATGCGTGTGAAGAGGCTGTTCTCTTTCTGAAGAGCCACAAGCAGAGGGGTTTTTTTAGTCCTTATTCAGGTGACAGTTTTGCTGCGTTTGTGCTGCTATTACTTAAGTAAAGTTGCTGCAGGAACTGCTGCAGTTGTCCCAGCACCATATACTGTTCTTGTAACAAGAGACACAGTTACCTGCACAGGGCTGGGCTTGTTCCCTCTCCCCCTTGACCCCTGCTGGCCCTGGGCTGAGTTTCTGCTGCTTCATGTGTCTGGGCAGATGTTTGCAGTAGCAGCTTTATTTTTAATTATTCTGCACATTTAGGAAAACAGCAGCAAGTTGAGCTTGCCTTGTCACACTGTGCACTACTTCTTTGAGATTTTGGGTGCTTGGGAATTTTACAATTGTTTTGTGTTGGTTTTTGTGTTTTGTTTTTTTTTTTTTAAAAAAAAACAACAAACAAAACTTTAGCTCCTCTGTGCCTTTTGGAACAGTTGCTGTGGGGTGTTGCAGGGTGGCAGTTAGGCAGTAACATCCCAGCTGAGGTCTGGCTTATTACTTCAATGCATGTTTATACTTTTTGCTCTTCTCCTTATCTGGTATTGGTGGCACTGACTTAAAATGTTATGTAAAGAGACATTTAGAGTTATGCTATGAACTCTTAAAACCAGTTCTCATTAAAGCCATGTTTATTTTCACTTTAGAGCTGTGGTTTTTCCGTGATGGATGGTATATATAGGGGAATTGGAACACTTTAACCACTTTTCTTCATGCTGTCTCCCCTTTTGTCAGAGGGCTCCAAGCAGTGCTGTACAACGCCTTGCTTTGGAAGCCATCTGTCAGCTGGTGACAATACATCAGGGTCTGTAACCGTGGCTGAGCCTGGCACACTGTGCATGGGTAGAGGGCTTTAACTGGTAAATCAAGATGCTGGACAACCCTAGACATCCGTACAGGCCGGGAAACAGAAGCTGGCCCACAATCCAGGGTTCACACATCTGTTTCCCAGACCTCTCCCAGCAGTTGGTGTTTCAGGCAGGTACCCCACTGAACTGAATTTAGAAAGCAATCCCTCTAGTGCCATTAAAGACAATGACTTCTTGCCTTTGCCTGACATTAAGTAGCTTTTTGTAGGTCCCAGGGCTGTACTCCAGCAGCCGCAAGGGACCAGGACTTGGAACAACTCATCCCTGAGGGGCACGAATTGCTCCACTCACTCCACTCCCACTTCTAAGGCCACAGCTCCATCGATCCCACAGGCAGCACTGCCCCAGCTCCTGGAGACTGGCTTCACTGAGTTCAGAGCTATCCTTTGGAGAGCTTTGCTGTTACCTGGAGTGGCAGATACCTGCCCTGTTCTACCACAGTTCGTTACAACACCTCTAAGCAGCAGCATTCACCATCTCCTTCCCCTCTCAGTGTGGTTTTGTACCTTATCTCCGAGGCTTTCCCCAGCAATACCACCAGGTAGGCAAAGATCAAGCACAGCAACAAGACACACTAACCCAAGGGTCACCTCAGCTCCCACCTGCCCTGCTGCTGTCCCTGCAGGACACTTCCCAGGCAGTGCTGTCCCCGTGGGCAGCCGGGGAGCACTTGTCAGAGGCACAGCTTCACACACCCCTTTCAAAAGCCACAATGACCATTCCAGACCGGAGACTCCAGACTCACATTTGCTCCTGCCTCAGTTCCCTAAAGCCTCAGGCTGCCCCAAGGAGCTGGGCCAAGGAGCTGCTCTGAAAGCTTTCCAGTGTCCTCCAGTGTACGTGGGGATGCAGCTCTGTGGGAAAGTAATGGAAGATGGGCGAGGAGGACTGTAAATACACTCAAGTGACTCGCCTGTGGGGTGCTTGGAAAACACATCTATCACACTAATTGTTGAGCAAGCAAAACTAAGCAACAAGTAAAACACTTGCACTTGGATAACGTAGTCTGGGGATGGACTCAGGGGCACCTTATCGAACACGCCTGAGATTCTTGCCCTGCTGTTGAGAGATCAAAGCACAGCACAGAACTCTGCCAGAATCCTTGAAACACAGGCCCAAAGAGCAAGTGGGAGCTCTCTCACTCCCTCACTCCCTTGCTAACAAGGACTCTCACTCCTCAGTGCCTGTGGCCCCTGCTTGCCTGCCTCTGCCCAGGTGCTGCTTCAGAGGTTCCCTGATCCACAAGGTATTGAGATTAAATTTGTTCTTTGCCCTTAATCCATGGTTTTGTGGTTGTTCCTGCGTCCTGCCTGCATCGGCTCACACAAGCTCCAACCTCACCTTTTCTTTAAAAACCTTGGTCTTCATTCACGCCCTTTCTTGATGTCCCTGTGTTCCTTGGCCCCACTCTGAATTCCCTGCAGCTTTATGGCTGTCTTCTCAAGCCAGGACATCTGGCATTGCAGGTGGTGTCACAGACACAGCTGAACTTGCCTGCCTTGCAAGCCAACTTGCCTTGAACTTGCAGCCTGAATAAAGCTGGCAGAGAAGCTAGCCAACAGCCAAATGAAACTTTACCCATAGAGTTCTATTCCAGCTCCTTATATGCATTATGCTCATGCAAATACACATTTTTTTCCCTCTAGAAACAAAGCATAAAATCTTCCAGCTAGTTACACTTTGGGAGAAATAATATACAGGACCTTCATTTAATTTTTTAAGTGGGTTAAAGTCCTTTATAAGTGTCTCACTGAGAAGGGGATATCTAAGCAGTGCACAGCTGAGGCATCATCCACTATGAGGAAAAGACATATTTAGGGAGATCGGAGGAAAAATTGGCCAAAAAAGAAAAAAAAAAGGCAAGAAAAAGGAATGATGAAGAGCCCCAGCAGAGCAGAACAGACACCACACAGGAGCAGATGTGCAAGCGATTCTGTTGAAATGCTGGAAGGCAAACAGGAGGCAGGAGGGGTGACTCAGCAGCCAGAGCATGATACAGCACGAAGGAAGGATGAGCTGGCAGCACACAGGTTGGACAGAGAAAAGGTAGGTGGTGCTGATGGAGGTGTGCTCCTGCCAGCCCAAGGAACCAGTCAAGTAAGGTCAATACTTCGCCAGACCCAAAGAGCCTCTAGGAACTGAAATTCCTTTCCTAAATAGGAAGAGCAGAACATCAAGGCCAGGATGACGATAGCAACGTGCTCTGGGAGAGGCCCAGGGAGCAGAACACAGGAATAACAGGTCCCAGCTACTCCTGCGAGTGTCCCAGTGGGATGTGCTGTGGTTATGAACATTTTCAGATCCATCAGTGACTGCTTGAAACCCCTGGTCAGGAACACACACTGGGAAAGCAGCTTTTGATTTACAGCTGCTCCATCCATAATACCTCAAAAGCTGTGTCTCAGACACACACAGCATGGTGACCAGAAGAAGACACTCGGCGCCAGTGCTCCTGTAGGCATACACGGTCTATTACAAAAGGAGAACCACAGGAAGATGATGACTTTTTAAAAGGAATTTAAAAAAGGCTAGCTGGAAAGGATAGAATCCAAGTAGATGGTGCGAAATTTGCTTAAAGCCATCCGCCTAGAGAGTCAGAAAGGATCAGGAGAGCCTGTGGGATGACAATTTGTTGATTTAATTCTGTATGTCCCTTCCTGTCAGCTCTTGGGACTGCTGCCTCACCAGCATCACAAGCTTCAAACACTAATTACAGCAGCCCAACCTGAGTCCATCCCTCCACCTGCATGAAACAGAGGAAAAGTATTTGCTGCCTTTCTGCGAAGGGAACCAACTTTAGGGGTGGAAGCATCAGCTTTTTATTAGTGTGAGCTACAGGAACAAATAAAACTACAGAACCCAACAAATTCACTAAAAGTGATGATTCATCAGCATTTGTCATTTCCTGGACAACTGAACCAGGCTGGGTTCCACACTACATTTCAGAAGATCCTTCCAGTAGCCCGAAGAGAATTAACGTGGGGATTATTATTTTTTTACAGGTGCAGGAGGAAGCAATTCTGCAAGGTTTACAATACACAAGAAAAAAGAGAGAGGGGCATTGAAGACAAACCAGGGTCACTGTACGGGCACTATTCCAGAAGCATGGTGGGGTTGCTGCTGCTGTTCTTCAAAGGCAATGTTCACAGGGCTCACTCTCAGTCCCAAGGTCTACAAAAGAAAACCCACCCAAAGAACCCACATACACATTTCTCAGCTGCTAAAGGAACAACTTCATCCAGAGAAAAAAAATCACCTCAACTTGGATTAACAGAGTTGCCTTGTGACCACAAGTCAAGAAAATGTTATCTTCAAAGGGGTATGTAAGAGTCTGAATTGCTTTTTAGCGGGTCTGTCCCCACCTCAGCAACGGGGCCAGCCCTCCTGATGAAGCCCAGGCAGGGTCACCAACATTTTATAGGGCATCTACTGACACGGTTCTGAAGAAAACACCAGGAGACCCCAGGAAAGATTGTGGCAGTCCCCACTAGACCTACAGGAAAGCAAGGTCCTTCCCTATCTTCCCTTCTGGTTGCACAGTCCTTGCCTTTGTGAAACGTAGGAAAAAACCCCACCGACAACTGCATCTCTGCAGCACAACTGAGTCTGGGAAACGGAGGAGGAGATTTAAGAAGTGGACTATTACAGTCTGAGATACTTACATTGCTCATCAAGCCATACTTGGTCAGGACAAGAAACCCAATGCCCAGTTTGAGATTCCCAGAGACCCTGAGCCCACCACACGCACCCCGACACCCGCACCTACCCGCGGTCACTGCAGGAAGGCGGCGGCGCTGCTCTTGTGCGAGGTCTCAGTAGCCTGGTGGGCCTGGAGAACAGCAACCGCTTCCTCCATCTGAGGACAGAGAGCACAAGAGGGGGGAGAAGTCCAGTTGCTGCAACGCAGGAGAGCACTGCACAAGAAATGCGATGTCCCAGGTCCCCCATCTCCACACAGACCCACTTCCAAGAGGTAAGGGACTTAATAATTGTTATGAAATCCAAATCTGCCGCTTCTGCAGGAGGCCGATCAGCCCAAAGACCTCTTCTGGCTCTTCCCTAGGGAAATGCTGGGGCATCTCTCCTTTTCTATAGGAGTCAGAACTTGCCAGAGAGAAATCAGACTTCTCCACAGGTGGAGCTGCCTAACATCACCCAGCAGAGCCCAGGCTCCTTCAAAAAAACATCGGTGAAAGGGTGAAAGGGAATCCTGTCCCAGAGGAGCAACAAGGAGATGCAGTCAATTCACTGCAAAAATTTGTTTTGATGGGAACCAAAGCTAAATATTCCCCAGGATTAAGGAGGAAACTGAAGAAATGCTGCAGAGAGGCAGTGTTTGTCTGCCTTCTATTTTCAGAAGAAAAAAAAAAAAAAAAACACAACAAAAATTATCTCCCTATCTCCTTCCAGGGAGTGACACCCACCCTGCTTTTCCCCTCTCAAACCCAGCCACCTCCAAACCACCCTTGGAGCTTGGCCCCTGCTGTCAGGGAGCTGCTCTGGGCTTCTCCTTTTGCCAAAGATGGGCAGACCTTCAGGCACTGGGTGAGGTGCCATCAACCCAGGGCCCTTTCTGCACATTCTTTCACTTTAAAAAAAATAAAAATGTCCTTCCTTGGCCCATCTTCTGGGCCACAATCACCTTCCCTTGCAGCACCTGGTTGTTAGCCCTTTGGGATGCCCTTTAGGCACCTCCTACCTTGGAGCGCAGGGAGTCGGGGGACTCCAGGAGCAGCAGCAGCTCGGAGTTGTCTATCTCCAGCAGCATCCCAGTGATCTTGCCGGCCAGCGAGGGATGCAGCGCGTGGATCAGAGGGTAGAGGCGCTCACCTGCTCCAAACCCCAGCGAGGACATCAGAACTATGTAAGACCTCCCACATTTCACACCCCGTGCAAGCCCTCCTGCCTTCCCAACTGAGAAGGGACACGAGGGTGGTGGTGGTGGTGATGGAAAAAGCACTGCTCACAAGGAAACCTACTCCAGCACATCACACCAATAGCATTTGCAGGCAAAATGCTCCCAGTCCCATAAAACTGGGAGAACTAGCCCTACCTATGGGTCATGCTTATCAGGAAGGAAAGCCATACAAAGAAAGCAGCATGGAGAAGGAAAGCCACCTTTGGCTGGCCAGGGACAATGTTAATTGCCCTCCTCCTGCCGTTCCATCCTCTAGCACACAAATTACTTCACTGCCAGATTTCCCACCACAGTTTAGCCCAGGTGCCTTGGCCCTATACATATGCCCTGCCAAATTGGTCTTCTCCCAGGCCCTATCTTGGGCTGACCCTATCCCCTATGGCCACCAAACACCCAAAAGCAGCGATACAGGATGGCTCAGAGTTCAGGGGAATCACCAATGCCCTGGTAGGATGGAGCTGCCTCTCCTGCAGAGCTTCAGACTCACTGCCAGGCAGCTAACGTAGGCAGGGACATGTTCTGCTGCTTCTATACCCTTCCAACACAGCCCAGATTATTTTCTGTTAAAGCAGCATAATATCAGAGCAATCCCATGATGGTTTACAGCTTCTCCTAGCAGCTAAATTATGCCTGGTGCCTACAAGTCCCTGTGTCCTGGCATGCATGTACAGCCCCACAGCTGGACCTGCTCCAGCAGAGGAGCCCTGACACCCACCTATCATTTGCTTCTGCTCCTGAGGAGGGGCTGCTGCAAGCATGGATGCCGTCAGCGGCTCCTGGCCCTGGATGTGCACAGCAGGTTCTCCCACCTGGAGAAGAAAAGCAAACACAGAGAAGAGCAGCAATCAGAAGTGCTGGAAGCGATGCACGAGCTGCCTGGCTTACAGAAACAATGCTGGTCCCCAAACCCAGTGGGGCATCTCACCCTTCCGAGATGCTGATGCAGACCCCGGCATTGACTCCTTGTAACCAAACGCTGGCTTCCAAGAAAGCCAGAGACAGGCATCTCAGATGCATGGCTACTGGATCCCTAGCCCCAGTTACCCCAGCAGCCCCTGGGAAAGGTCCCCACAGCCCCAGTCATCAGAGCCATGGGGCTGCCTGGGGCCATCAGCCACGCCAACCCAGAGCGGGACCAGGACTGATGCATGGTGTGGTGGCCACACCGAGGACCAAAGAGTGCTGTTTACCTGTGGAGGCACCACCGGTGGCATGTGCCCCATGGGCTGGACGTTCCTGACGGCCGAGGAGTACTTGTACTGCGGGGCACCCCGCGGCAGGGTGGGCGAGGAGGGCACCCGAGCGCTGACCGTCTGCGTCCCAATGTTGGCTGCAATGGGGACAGGAACATTTCTAAGGAGGAGGCCCCTTAAACACAGACCTGCACTGGGGAGGCTGGAGCAAGAAGGGCAGCGTGGTCAACCAGAGGGCCTGAAAAATCCCCCCCCACGGGCTCAAAGCAGCCCCCAGGCCAAAGGCAGCTTCCCCAGGACAGGCAGGGCACTGCAAGTGCCCCCAGCCCACCCAGCCCCTCTTCTGCAGGGAGATAAGGGCAGAGGAAGGAGAGGTCAAGGGCAAGAGTAGAAGGGACAAACCAAAGATAGCTCTCCTGGTCCCCTTGGTCATTTCAGTGATAAGACACTCAACACCAAAGACCACCTTGATCTAAACCACATGGAGCCATGAGGGTTGTAGATAGACACTGCCCCACCAGACAGTGGGTCCTCATTTGGAGGACATTTTGGAGGTCCTCAGAACTTCACCCACTCACCAGGTGGGCAACTTCCACCCTGGGTTACTTCTCCTGCTCCTCAAAGCCTATCCATCGAGGAGCCTCAGAGGAGGCTACACTGCAAACCCTGGCAAGCATCCTCCTTTTTCCCACTCACACGAAAGGCATGATGGGACAGACATAGGGTTGAAGCATTCTTGGGATGAGGAATTCTCTAGATACCACATGTGGGACAGTAGCTTGATCACCACCCCACCAGCCCTGCATCAGCATGGCTGTGTTATGCCGGCAAGGCAGAGGGGACACCCCAGGACACAGGAACAGCCCCAGCCAGGTACTGGGGATGCCAGTGAGGTCTGGTTCTCAGACTCCAAACACCTCTAACATAAGCATGTTTTACTAGAGGCTTGGCCTTGGCAGTGTTCTACCAGAGCCTGTAAGAACCTCAGCTTCTGCCCAAGAGGTCCTTCGCCAACCTCCAACTTGGCCTAAGCTCTAAGCCTAGGGTGCTATAGCTGCATCATCATCTTTAATGAACACATTCAAGGAACAGCAGCCAACAAGACCAATCTGCATATCAGAGACCTGTCCCATTAACTGAAAGACCATAACCTTCCCCAGAAGTTACACGCTTCTTTACTACAGACACTGCTCCAGTCCCATCACACCCAAGGGCACCATCCAGACTCCTCCATGAGTAATTCCACAAACCGATCCATCTTCGGAGGCAGACCCAAGCATGCAGCAAGGACCTTTGCCAACACCCGGCCACCACGGCGATGTCCCAGCTGGGTCCTTCCCCCACTCACCCACTCTCTGGGCCTGGGGGGGCACACGGGGCACCTGGGTGGAGGCCTGTCTCATGGTGCTGATGTTGGACAGCAGGCGCCGGGGCGGCGCGGCAGCCCTCAGGATGGGGGTAGCGGCAGGATACGCTGCTGTAGAGATGGAGCACAATGAATAAAGCTTCTTGGTAGCAAAGGCATGGAAGGAGATGCCTTCCATCTCCATGGAAGGAGATGTGTGTGGGGTAGTGAACACAGCTGGGGAAAGCTTAGGAGCACCTCACCTCTGGGGTCAACCCCAATGGCTCATACACCAGTGCCCATCACCGTGACCCCTGCGCCAACCCCCACATGCTTCTCCAGGTGATGCCCCCCCCATGGTTACATGCTTTGTGCTCCTTTTAGAGACCCTCAGTCCCTAGCCAAGTCCAGCTCGCACCAAAAGCCCCCAGGGGGAGGCAGGAGGACTCACGGGGAGGCCGGGAGGGCTGTGCACTCCAGCGAGTGGCAGGACGGACTGGGACAACTGGGCTGGGGCTGTAGAAGGTAGCTCTGGTTTGTGGCTAGGAAAGGAGAACACATTATCCAAGGTGACTTGGGAGCTGAGCCAAGCCAGGTGTAACACAGAGCATCTCAGTGGCTGCCGTGCAGAGCCAGGTGAGCCAAAACCATGCTCTGTAGCATCCCAGAGGGCTTTAAAGGTAAACCCCCAGTCCTGCTGCCTGCGTGCCCTCCAGCAGCTCCACTGATCTCCTCCCCACCAGCTTTTGCACCTCTGTAAACCTTCTCCCTCCCTTCCTTTCATCAGGGAAAGACTCCTCCACGTTCACATCCTCCCACCAAACTCCTCCTTGGTTCCCTCCTCTGAGGAGCAGTTGGTGGCTACAAAACCCCCCAACCCATTGCCTGGAACACCCGCACCCCGCCAGCGTTTTGGCAAGCCCTGCTGCTTATGCAGAAGCCTGGCACTGGTCCCATACCAACATATGCTCTGGTCCCCACACCAACTGGAGATACATGAGGTCCTCTGCCCCACTGCCACCCCCTTCCTCCAAGCCCAGGGCAACCCAGGGTCCCCGTGAGAGGCTGCCATTTGGGAATGGGGACTCACCTGGGGGATGGGGGGTAGGAAGTACCCCGGGGGGGGCTGGAAGGAGCCCAGGAGAGGGCCAGGCAGGGCCCTCATGGTGGCTAATCTCTGCATGTACTGGTTGGTGAGGATTGCTTTCCGCTCCTCTTTCCTTTGAGCGAGCGCGACGTAGAGAGGCTTGGTGCTGACGATCCGCCCGTTCATTTCCGTCACGGCCTTGGTAGCCTCTTCTGGGGAGGAAAAACATACAAACCCAAACCCTTTGCTGTGGCCACCCTCTGTCATCACCTAAAATTGGATTAGAACAAGACAGCTAAGTCCACAGATCGCCGCAGCACCTGCAAAGCACAGCACGGCAGGGGGGAGCGTGGGGGACCCACAGGCACCCCACTGCAGCCCCCACACCCAGGGTGGGATGGATGGGGATGTGCCCATGGGGCTCCATGGAGAGGTTTCTCCAGGGAAAGGGAGGATTTGCTTGCACAAAACCACTAGGTTTGGGAAATGAAGATGGCAGAGTCTGGGCAAGCCCAAGACCTGTGATCTTCCAGGGGTCTGTGCCCCAGCCCCACGGGCCAGCAATGCTCCGGTGCTTAATGCCACAGGAGCCAGCAAGGGTTGGGGATCAGTGGGACACTGTGCCCTGCTTGAGGGCCAGGTGGCATCTGTCCCCAGCAGCTGGCAGGTTACAGGTATCCGACCTTAAAGCCAGACCATCCCTCTGCACCCGTACACACAGCCTGCAAGAGAAGCTTGGCACCAGTCCTGGTGGCAGGACTGACACTTCCCATGTTTTTTTTTTTTTCCAAACACCAGCCTGTCAGGCAGGCAGATCCTGCTCCCCCCAGATAGAGGTGGCTTTTGGGTCACTTCCATTTGTACCAGTGTCACATTGGTCCTGAACTGCAGAGCGGCTGTGCAATACTCAGAATGACATGGCTTTAAGGTCCCATACCCTGGACCTCACCAGGGCTGGGGTAAGGAGCTACAAAATATTTGCTGAATCAATAAGCTCCTCAGGACAGCGTGGGGGACAAGTGGCATGTCCTTCAGACTTGGCTTGAAATGCAAAGCCATCAGCAGGAAACCTTAACTCAACAGGATGATAGTCCTGATCCATTTCCATCTCCCCGGCAGCCCCAGTGACAGCCCTGGTCCCTCACCTTGGCGCTGGTGATGGTGCCATAGGGAGAGAACTCCTTCCTCAGCCTCTCGTCGTCTATCCCATCATCCAGGTTCTTCACATACAGGTTGACCCCCTGCAAACAGGCAAAAAAAAAATGCAACTTGGCCCCTGGGCTCCCAACATTTATAGCACCTTTTCAAGACGAAAGTATGTTTCACCAGCAGCTCAGCTGGAGGGTGAGACATCCCACAAGCACATCCTCTCCAGAGCTATCGGGCGACCAGTGGTGTGGAGAGGAGCCAGGACCATGTGTGTGCTCCACTTGTAGGTGAGATACCCAGAATAAAGAGGGCACCGGGACCATCACTATGAAGCTGCTCCAAGACCTTGGGAAGTCGCCTCATTTCCAGGCTAATATTTTAACCTCTGGAGAGGAGCAGACCTGTTTGTTCACCTGCCAACATCATCCTGGGTTTAGATCTCTCTCCTCTTTCCTGATACTGCTTCCCAGGACTTTACCAGGCTATAACTGGACCCCTGTGTGGGCCTTTTATAATTGCAGAAGAGACCCAGCACACTGATCTGCTCCGGAGAGCCCTGCTCTGTCCCCATGCAGAGGATGCTCCTGGATGGCCATGGGGTTTTGCCCCCGGTGCAGACCAGCGGGATGGAGCATCCCACTCCCCCCTTACCTGGTACCTGCTCACTCGCTCCTGCTTGATCTGCTCAAATTTCCTCTTCAGCTCGCTCTGGCGCTCCAGTCGCTTCTGGGCTCGGCCCACGTACACCATCCGCCCATTGATCTCCTTCCCGTTCATGTCGGCCACCGCCTGCCGGTGGAGGGAAGGGCTCTGAGTGCTGGGGGAAGCCAACGGCCACAGCTCTACTCTGCACCCACCACCCCAGGACAGCCCCACCGTGAGCAGAGACACCCCTGGGCGAGGGCAGGGCAGCAGCCCTGCTCCCCTTTACCAGGTCCTGCCCATCCAGGCAAGATCAAAGCCAGTGAGGTCCCTCCCGAGGTGGGAACATCAGCACATGAGAAGCTCAGGGCTGAGACAGCAGAAGGGCAGTGAGGAGCCTCTTGCCTTCTGGGCTTCTTCATGCTTCTCAAAGTTGACAAACCCAAAGCCCTTCGAACGGCCGGTGTTGTCCATCATGACTTTGACACTTAGCGTCTTCCCTGCAAGAGGAAGAGGAAATTATCCCTCTGAAGAAGGGTGCCCACCCAGGGGGTGCCGCTGGCACGTGGCACCGTGCTCGGGAGCCACCATGAGAAGCCAGTCCAGCAAGGAGACTGGACAGTTGTGACAGCACAGAAAGGCCAAACAGGGGGACAGAGAGCAGGATCCCCACCACGAGGCAGGACCAGGAGGTTGCACGTGTCAGCGAGTGTGATCCCTCCCACCCTGGATGCTGCTGTCGTCACTGCTGGCTTTGTGGTTTCTCCAGCCAGGGCACTGAGTTCCTTTGGCCAGAAGTTCTCATCTGCTTTATATATGAACGCATACATTGAGTTTGTACAAAGGATATTCACAAATTACTCAAACAAACACTGGCCAAGCACGGACAGTATGGTCCATGGGTTGGCACAACAATAAATTCTGTGGCAAAAGGCATCCCCCAATAACAGACTGAACTGGAAAAGCCACTTGTGCTTTAATATCAGACTCAGCATCTCTTATTCCCAGGGCTCCTATAACCAGATGTGCTGTTTCAAAACAATTTTAAGAACTGACACAACAAAAACCTCCCCTCTTGTTCCCCAAGAAAGTAAAAAAAATTCCTTTTTTTTTTTTTTTCCAAGACAGCACCTACTACAAGTTATCCTCCATCATTGCAGGAGAGTGCATGTGATGTCCTGACAATTTAAGCCACTGTGGTCCTTTTATGATGTGGTGTTTAAGTCAGATCCCGTTGAGAGAAAGGGCTTGGTATTTCCATCAAGCACAGCTTTCTGTGCAGTTGCTCCAGTTTATCGAGGATATTTTGCTTTGACAACTCTACTCACCGAACTTGGAGAATATTTCCCGCAGTCTGTCATCATCCATGTCATCCCCAAAGTTTTTGATGTAGACATTGGTGAACTCCATTGCCCGAGCCCCAAACTCTGCCTCACGCTCTTTGCGGGATTTGAAATGGCCAACAAACCTGCAGGAAGCAGGGAAAGAGACATGAAACCCTCCACGTCCTTTTCAGAGGGAAGATGGACACCGGCACATCTGCCTCAGCACAGGCCGAGAGAGAGCCCATCACCTCAGGCCATGCTTTGCTCACCCATAAACCCTCCATGTGTTTCACATCCAGCAACTTGGTGATGATAGAATCATGGAATGATTAGAGTTGGAAGAGACCTTAAAGACCATCTAGTTCCAGCCCCCTGCCATAGGCAGGGACACCTCCCACCAGACCAGGTCGCTCAAAGCTCCATCCAACCTGTCCTTGAACCCCTCCAGGGATGGGGCAGCTACAACTTCTCTGGGCAACCCAGGCCAGGGTCTCACCACCCTCACAGTAAAGAATTTCTCCCTAAGATCTAGTCTAAATTCCCCTTGATGTCCCACCAAGGGTTCCTTTATCCAGACCCCACTTGGCACTACTGAAACAGGGAGAGCAGTAACACAGGGGGCAAAGTGGGGGTGTCAACTCAAGAGACCCCAAAAGACCCCCAAGGGATGCCACCAAGTGCCAGCTCTCTTCCTCCAAGGTACCCCGAAGCCCTCGGGCAGCCGCTTGCCTCTGTGGAGACCAGGACGTAGAGAATAAGGTGATGCAATGCAAGCAGAGAGCTGAAGAACAACAAAACCTCTTCCTGCCCGGTTTATCTGATGCTGACAGCAGAGATGGAGGACCAGCCCTGTTCTGTGGGCACTGGTTACGCCGCCTTAGCAACAAAGCACAGCCCGGGGCTGGACTCCTTCCCCGGTGCTAGGAACTGCTCCAAACCATTATCACACTTCCACCAGCGTCAACCACGAGTGACTCACTGCCCCGGAGAGCAGCGGAACCGCCGTGCCCGGTAAGAATGGGTGGGAAGAGAGGAAAGAGAAAGCAGCAGGAGGTGGGAACCCCAGCAGGGCAGGCGTTTGGTCCCGAGCGTGCAGCGAGGTGAGGGAGGAGCAGAGCCGAGGAGACACTCTCCTCTCCAGCACTTACACCTTCCGGTCGTTGAGCAACATCCCATTCATGGTCTCGATGGCCCGAGTCGCTGCCTCGTGAGTCTCAAAGTGAACAAAGCCATAGCCACGGGACCCGTTCTCATCACAAACCACCTACAAATGCAGAGCGAGGAGGAGGAGGGGGGAAAAAAACCCAACCCCAAACCAGACAGACGTTGGTTTTCTCCACACCTGCACACGAATAAGTTGCAGGAAAACCCACCCTCATTTTCCAGGGGTGTTTGCCCTCCCTGACATCCCACTCCCTCAGCAGCTGAGCTGTGTTTGGGTGCTGGCAGCAGGGCAGGGAGCTGGGAGAGCCAAGGACCAGACATCCAGTGCTTTATATGGGGCCCAAGAGCTTGTGGCTCACCAAGATGACCCAAGTGCCATCACTGAGCTGAGCTCAGGGAGGACAAGGCACATCTGTGTGCAGGGACTGGGAGGCAGGGGGAAAGCCCCCATTCCCAGGGGAAACACAGCAGGGGCTTTGGGCTTCAGAGCAGGTGGGATTTCAGAGGAAATTTTGTAGGAAGTGAAACAAGAAAGTGAGTTCCAGCTGGCAGGAGCACGCTGCCCAGAACACAGGGCAGCTCTGCGGCCAGCCCTTTCCTGCAGGGCCCACGTACCTTGCACGACAGGATGTTTCCAAAGGCGGAGAACGTGTCGTAGAGGGCTTTGTTATCAATGGAGTCATCCAGGTTCTTGATGAAGACGTTTCCAACCCCCGACTTCCTGAGCCCGGGGTCCCGCTGGGACCACATGATGCGGATGGGGCGGCCTTTGATCACTTCGAAGTTCATGGTGTCCAGGGCTCGCTCAGCTGGAGAAGAAGCGAAGACAGAGGGAGAGGAGAGGGTAACAGAGATAGACCCCCCTCACATCCTACAGCAGCTGAGACAGGCACAGGAGCCAGGGATACTGCTGGACAGGAGCTCGTTAACCTAAACGAGACAGGCAGCACTGCTCTGCTCCCCTCCCTTCCAGCCACAACGCTCATTCTTTTTATGTTTGGTTTTTTTTTTTTTTCTTTTTCCTCTCCAAAGCATGTCCACCTCCCACGGGATCATCCATTTCACTGCAAGCTCCAGTTTGGCAGGTGCCCAACTCGTTTCCCCAGCAAGGATTTTGGTCTCCAGGGCAACTAACCCAACACCTTCCCCTCAGCGCTGCCTCGCTCCAGCATGAAACGCCCGTCGGGTACCGCTCCACGCAGAGCTGTGCCACCACCATGCCTGCCAGGAGAGGAACCCCACTCACCCATGCTGCGAGCCAGCGGGCAGCTGGATGCCCCAGGGAAGGGCAGAAGGGATTTTGGTGCCCTTCTCCACCAGCTCATAGAGTAAGGAGACTCTTGCAAGACACCTTCCTCCCTTCTACAAGCCCACAGCCCAGTCAGAGCAGAGACGGGAGTGGGATGGGGCACCACCTGAGAGCAGGTTGGGGTGAGTTCCAACCCAAACCCAACATTAGGAGCGTATTGGCCAAGCCCCAACAGCTGATGCATCTACTACTCAGGCCCACTTTTCCACCACCTACCCTTCCTTCTCTCGCACTGCCCCAAGCCCCCGTTTGGGAGGCAGCTCCTCGGGGCTGTGTGACAGGGAGCTTACCGTCCGCGGGCTGCTGGAAGTTTATGTAGGCATAGCCCAGCGATCGGCGGGTGGCAACGTCCCGACACACTCGGATGGACATGATGGGCCCAGCAGGGGAGAACTTCTCATAGAGCATGGCTTCGGTCACGTCCGGGTGGAGGTCTCCCACGTAGAGAGAGGCTAAGGGGTAGCCAGGGCCGCTAGCGTTCATGGTCAACCACAAAGCTCAGCTGTGGAGGAAGAGAGAGCCGAGGCTGCAGGGTATGGGTTTTAGATCCTTTGCAGCAGCCACGGACCCACGCTGGGGCCGGTGAGTCCCAGCAGCAGTGGTGGGACAGGAATACCCCAGGGATGCTGCAGTTCCCAGATTTTTCAGGGGTATTTCTATGTTGGTACAAAAGCCCAGCTGGGGCAACCTGCACACGTCAGAGCCCCCACAAACCTGGGGAGCGACCAGAGGGACACAACACATCACACATGGCAATTTGTTCCTTCTAACACTCAAACCCCAAGAGAAATGAGATGGAATTTAAATTCCTCAGAAGGTAAACAGCCC
>JAHREE010000216.1:81232-96130 GCA_033628505.1 Tringa tobata
CCAGCTACAGCCTCCCACCTATTGGGGCACTCGATTTCCAGGGAGAGACCTCCACCTAAATCACAGAATCTCCATGGTGGGAAGGGACCTCCGAGATCATCGAGTCCAACCACATTAAAAAAAAAACAAACAAACAAAAAACAAAACCACACACAAAAGCACCCACCAACCAAACCCCACACCAAAAACACCACCACACACAACACCCCACCACATCACACCCGCCCACAAACCAATAATCTTGGGCACTAGAGCGTGCCCTGAAGAGCCATGTCTTCACGTTTCTTAAATACCTCCAGAGATGGTGACTCCACCACCTCCCCAGGCAGGCTGTTCCAGCGCCCGACCGCTCTTTCAGTAACGTAATTCTTCCTTATATCTAATCTAAACCTCTCCTGCAGCAACTTTAGACCACTGATGTGTCTGTGTATCAGATGTACGTGTGACACATTGATGTAAACGTGTATCTGCACTCCCAGTAGTGCTCCTGCACCACCAGTGGGGAAGAGTGGTCACCCGGAGCGTGGGCAGGCTGTAGCTCACCGGTGCAGGCGGGTGTGGGGGTGACTGATGGCCAGCCAAAGAGCTAACCCCGCATCCCCCAGGGTGCACCAAAAGGATTCCCTGAGGAAAAAACCTTTCAGTGTAACCCCCAGCCTTTTCTCCCGTACGCTGTGCTCAACCCCACAGCACACAGTGACTCACGGCAAGTTAAAGAGATATTTATGGCTGTGTTTCTTAAGTTCTGCCCTGACACGACACTGTAAGTGCGACCTCAACAGAAACAAAGAGAAGCCACAGTCTCTACTACAAATCCAGGAGGGCGTGGGGGGAAGTCTCTCTGCAAAGGAATGAGTAATTAAGTATTAGTCCCATTTAGAAACTATGAATCAACTCACACAATCCAAGATCGGTGGCATTTAATAAAATTAAGTGGTGATTTTACTACCACACGTGGGTTTTTTGCCACGTGTACGGCAAAGATAACAGACACCAACAACTGATAAAATTTTTTTTTATTATTCACTTTTGAATTCTTTTACACTTTCCTGATTATTTTGTGTAAGGTGAAACTAGAACTGTTTAAAAGACATACACAAATCTAGTACATCAATAACCAGGTATTTTCTTTTTGCTATACTATTCTCACAACCACGTGTGTGCTAGGCAATATAACCGTCACAGAAGCAAACTTTAGGCAGAATACTGGTCAGTAAAAACAAAGCGAAAAGAGCTACCAGATATACAGACAGGCTCGGTTCCACATTCACTACTGCATTTATCAAGCGCCAAGTATTAACTGCACAATTTGTTCAGCTAGTAAGGGGGGGAGTTTTAAAATCAGTGCATGAAATTCTCCTCAGCAGACAGATGGACAGACAAACAGATGGCTCCTATACCTAAGTGGAATGTGAAGGCAGGGGATGATACCGCGGGACTGAGAGGTGACTATTCCTAATCTTTTCCACTGCATTATTCACGCCAACTCTTACTAGGTTTTATTTAATGGGACGTGTTTGAAACATAACTAGGTGAGGACGTTTGGAGCTCAAATATCACAAGTTACAAGCGTTGCAAATGTGTAGGTCTGCATTCCAGTACAACAAATGGGAAATCCTGAATATTTGAGCCAGATCCTTATACTACAAAAAAAAAATTAAGAAAAAAAAAAAAAAGGCAGACAAGAGCTGAAGACTGCAAGAGCACTGGCAGCTCTCAAACATCCTAGAAAGAAACCTGTCCTCCAGCAGGCCCAGGTCTCACCCACCATCCTGACATCACCCATAATCAAAGAAAGGATGATGCGTATGTGGGAGTCTAAAATTGCTTTAATGGAGTTTAAACAGGTGAGAGGGTCAAGGATGAACAGAGTCCAATGGGAGAAAAAATTGCTCTGAAGTGAACTTAAAGGTGGCTCAATGGGTCACTTAAGAAGTTTTCAGGATAAATTCAAAATGGGAATACCATGGAGATTTCGATTCACCTAAGAGGAAACTAATGCCAAAGTGGGAGATCACTTCATGGTATCATCCAAACTAATAAGGCCATTCAAAAAATTGAATCTTCTCCTATTGCAAGTCCATGGTAGTGAACTAAGAATCCTCACTACTGAAGAATAGCTAAGGTATAACTAGGTACGTTATTGCTGTGGGAAGGGGCTTAGTCATGCATGTTGTATGAGCATGAAAGCGCTTTTAGAAGTCAAATCCCAGTTATCTGCCAGCGTAAAGAGTTCGGAAATCAAGCTGCTAATTCCCCCATCACCCTCCTCCCCCAAACAAACCCCCTCCCCAGAAAAGACAGGACTGACAAAGTGAGCTTTTGACTGAAAGCGGTGCCTCGGACTGGGTTGCAAATGTCTAGAGAGTGTGCCCGTTCAACTAATCCATAGCAGTGTCACTAACTGGAATGCCGTACGTCGGATCGTTTTCCTTCCATGCCCCAGTGTCACAATAGAATCTCTATAACTTTCTGTACAACTTTACAACAGAATTGTACTTCGACTATTTTGGTGCCAAATTAAACTCGCCAGAGTTACATAATCGATGTCTACTTTTCTACCAGTAAAGAGTTTTGTAAAGTCAAATTGCAATCACAAAACCCATAATCACAGTGTTCAGTTAAAAATATAAACACGGTAATCATAACTGTAAATGTTCAGAATAGGAAAGTTGGGAATGCCATTATAATAACCGACCTCCGCTTTAAGTACACAAAACACCAACCAACCGTTTTTACCCCACAGACAGTTTTTTTTTTTTTTTTTTGCTACGTTGAGGTTGTGAAAGTCGATGTACTATTCTTTTTGCTCGTCGCACAAAGGGATATATGTGTAGGATACAGGGTGACATTGAACATATAGTGAAGCGTGACAGCCATTAGTTCTCTCCCTCCCCAGCGTCCCCTTCATCTCCCTGGTTTTCCGACGTCCATAGCTGTAAGAAAATACAAACACACGTTTATGCTGAAAGCACACAGTTAATTACGATCGTCAAGAAGGGGAAGACAGGGTAATTAGCAGTAGCCGTGCAATTTTCTCAGCTAAGAGCACTACAGAACTGAACAGTAAAGGTAAGGAATACTGAACTAGAAAACAGACGGAGGGTCACAGAAAGCCAGCAGAAGTTTGCAAGCTCAACCCAACGCCAAGGGGGCTGTCGAGAACAGACAAACTGCACTTTCTCTTACAAAAAAAGCTGAGTTTGTCACAGCGGTTAACGAGCGATCTCTGGTTTAAACAAGCAAGTCTGACTGGTCTGGTTACAAAAAGCAGGGCAGTTGAGACATGCAGTTAATGGCCTCAGAAAAGGCGTTTAATGGCACAAAAACCACCAAAGCTTTCAGCTGCTGGTTCCTCCTCAGCGGAGTCCAGGAGGCTGAAGAAGCAAGAGCACACAGTGCTGTGGTTCACCCCGCCATACTTACAGTGAGGTTGTCCCTAAGCAGCTGCATGATCAGAGTGCTGTCTTTGTAGGACTCTTCATTCAGCGTGTCCAGCTCTGCTATCGCTTCATCGAACGCCTAAAAACACGCAAGACTTTCACGCTCTGCTCTCTGCATTCACTCCTGCTTACACAGAGCTCACGAATTTGCCACCTCTCTATTCAAATTCTGGGACAAAAGCTTCCCGTTATTTTTCTTTTCCACCAAGAGAAGAAACATAAACCAAAGGGAACACCAGGACACTGGAAAACCAGCAGGAAAACAGAAGTCTTCAGGGGAGCCAGATGAAAGCCCAGAAGAGCTTTACTACTGTGCCAATACCAAGCAGTGAGGAGACAAGCGCGCTCTCTGTCATACTGAAGAATGATTCACACAGCTTGAAGCTGGGTATAAGAACAACACTTAAAAGCAATACTTTCATTAAAAATGAAGGTCTCACTGGTCTAAATTGACAGGAAAAGACAAAGGTACCATTAAGTATATATATATGTATTGTACATGAGCAAGTAGGCAAAAAAATGGAAGACAAGGCTTTTTTGGGGTTGGAAGGTTTGGATTTCTTGTCAAAACAGCATAGGAAATCAGATGAGAGATTAATAAAGCCATTCTTCCCATCGATCTGTTACGCACGAATACCCATGCTGCAAGTTTGAGAGACAAGAGCCATGAATATGTGCTATTTCTTCATTCTGGTTTCAAAGAGATGTAAGCACATTAACTAAAATAGCAGGAACAGCACCAGCATTTTACACAGCAAAACATCGCTCCTGGTACAAAATATTATTAAAGTGCATATTTAGAACAAAAAGATTCACCTAATGCAATATTGTTCAAGTTACTACCAGGCAATTTTCACAGATGTAAAAAGCTCTGTTTAGAAGGTTCTAATCCTATTTTAGGGAGAAGGAGGCAAAAAACCCCAGGAATTGCTATTTGTTTTGTACAACCCATCCCACCAGCTCTTTTTAGAGAGGGAGGCACACACGCACGCAGATACACACAGGCATTTAGGGCTACAACCGTAGTCACAAAGATGACACTTCATGTGTTTGCTAAGTCTTCAAATTCAAGCAAATATTTCACTTCAGAAGTGCTAAATTAATCCAAGTGTTTTCAAATTTGACACAAGAGCATTCTAAGAGAATTACATGGACATAAGAGGCGGCACTTTGTCTCCCCTTTCACTGGATCAGCTGCACTAGCAAATTAGCTCTTCTTAAAGCTAAGACACTCTGGCCAACTTACCTGAAAATACTTTACGAAGACAACAGTTTGAAGATGATGGCATTTTTAAGGAATCTGATATGCAAAAGCATAATCACCTACAAAGTGCTGCTGCAACCAGGTAATTATCTCCCGAGCATCCACAAAAAAATGGTAATACGAAGAGTCCGCTTACCGTCTTTGCCAGATTACAGGCTTTTTCAGGAGAATTTAGTATCTCATAGTAGAAGACAGAGAAATTTAGAGCCAAACCGAGTCGAATGGGGTGTGTTGGCTGCATCTCTTTCTTGCTAATTTCAAATGCCTCCTGGTAAGCTTGCTGAGAGTTTGCTACCGTTGCTGCAAGAAGTAATTGCAATCTTATTAATACACTGTACTTCATGGGGGAAACTAATAGATTTTTGGGAAACTACTACATTTTTGGCCTAGACTATTGTGCCACTAGAAATTCACGCAATTACATATGCACAGACGCTTCTTCAATGTTTTTAGATGTAAAAGCCTAACACTGGCTGAGCTACTAAGGCAGAAATATTTCTTCAGATAAAGCTTTGACACACATAAATTAAGTTCAACATTTTAAGAGAGACTTAAAATGAAAATTATTCAAAATAAATTCCAACCAATCTGAATACATACAAGCTCTACCTAAGTCAATCACAGTAGTGATTAAACACCCACTTCCAGCCTAGCTGAAGAAGTAGTAGTTCTGAATAATAAAACCAGAGAAAGCCATATGGGGAAGAGGAGGCATCTGAACTACCTATTTAAACTTAAGGAAACACTTAGCAGGTAGGTCATGAACTTTATATTTCACTCTGGGGTTTCAGAGGAAAGACAATACTCCCTTCCTGGCTACTGGTTAACAATAAGGTCCAGAATGGCATCAAACTAAGTTTGCAAGACATGGGCTACATCAGACACTCACCAGGAACTCAGGCAAAACTCATCATTACTTTAACATTTCTGGATTAATCAGCTAAGGACCAGTAACCCAATATCCCATATCTACATGCAGAAAGCTTGCAAACAGTGAAGATCTGTGAGCTAAATTCAGAGTTTAAACAAGAGATGACAAGAACAAAGCATTTTCCATGAGAAAAAAAAAAACACATTCTCCAGGAAAAGGATTTTACACTGTCAAATATGCTTGAGAATCAGTCAGTGAGGCTGGGGGCTGCAAGCAGAATTGGACTGGTTTGATGAATGTCTGTCAATTGCTTCTATAATTTCAGCGAAATCTTTCAGTAGAAATGGATTTGCACTGCACTTGTCTTCAATACTCCAGAGCAGTAGTGAAAAGAAATAAATACTTCATGTTATGGAAAAAAGAATACAAGTATTTTTTATACTTTATTCTGCTCAACCCTCAGCAGAACGAGAGACTTCATCTCTACTTACTTTGCTTATTGTCCCCAGATGCCACCTCTGAGAGGTATCTGTAGTAATCGCCTTTCATTTTCAAATAGAAGACCTTGCTTTCTGGCTGCGTGGCATTGACAATAAGGTATTTATCCAGGAGTTCCTGAGAAGGAAAAAAAAAACCCTGATGTTTCCTAAGTCATAAAAATAATGTCTGAAACAGAGCCTTCGTTACAATGGTAAGCATGAACTGTTAAAACACGTCAACAATGACTTATACTAATACTCATGCGTTAATCACTTTGCCTATTGTTGTCTAAAGTCAGAAAAGGAAAGAGAAACTATTTGCAACCTAATCCCTGGAAAGCAGAAAACTGGCTATGTTGAGGCTATCCACAATTCACTCCGGCAGAATCTAATGGCTATCAGGGCTTAAGACTGCAAAGATTTCCCTTGAAATAAACTGATGCAAATCTATGTCCCCAACAAAGTTAATGAAAAGCAGCAGCCTGGCATTAGCACAAGTCTGGTCACTTTTGCTGCCACAAACTTGAGTTCTATACAGAGCAGTGACATTAACCACAACAAACTGAATTCTATCTGTGACTCCAGCTGAAAAGGACAGTCAGCACAGGTCCATCCAGAAAGAGATGGAGAGACTGACAGCAACTGCTCCTGACTGATCTTTAGCAAACTGAATGGCAATAAAAAAACCCTCTTGTTTAAGTGAAAGAAATAGCAAAATCAGTTTGGGGGAAGAAGTACACATCGTTCCCATTTAAAAAAAAAAAAAAAAGTACTAAACAAGACTCAGGATGTCAGCATTTATTAACAAAACAATTTAATTGGTAGACATTTTAGCAGGACTCATGCCAGTCCCCCAGATTGAAATTAATTTTCATGGTGACCCCTAGCCAGCAGTTAGGGGTCTTCAACATTGCCTTGTTTGCTTCTTTCTGTTAAAATAAATAAATTCTCTTTTATAACCAAATCCCTAAGAAACAAACTAGATGACTTAGGAGCTAGAGCTGGACCCAAGTATGTGGCTATGCAAAGTTATTCCCCTGCTAAGGTGCTGCAGCATCTACAGCACTAGTAAGACTCCTTAAGCCTCCCTGAAGAACGCCGCAGAACTAACTACTGGTATTTTTGCTGTTGGATTATTACCAGAACATCATTGCAGATATCCTGCAATTCAGCCTCAATTTTCTCACGATATTCTCTTCCCATCTGCTGTTTCTTCTCATTCCTCTCTGTTTTCTGTTCGATGCTGGAAATTACACGCCAGGAGGAGCGACGGGCACCAACCACGTTCTTGTAGGCAACCGAGAGTAGATTCCTTTCTTCGTTGGACAGTTCGTGTCCCTGCTCAGTGACAGCCTTCATAGCAGCAGCCATGTCATCGTAACGCTCGGCCTGCTCAGCCAGTTTGGCTTTCTGTACCAACTCACTTTTATCCATGGCTCTCCTGTAATTAGCAGGGGATAAAAATAGAGAAAACCATTTCTTGATTGCCCGCACCGTAGAAGTTGGTGTTGAAGGGTGAAGCAGAACTCACAGTCACTAATAAGTAAGAAATCTATCGACTCTAATCAAGTAATAGGAAGGGTTTAGTTTTAAAAATGTATTTGACCTTTTGCCAAATATGTATAATTTCTGTGTATATGACTAATCACAATCCTGAAGGTATGTAAGCATTACTCTTCAAAAAGTAGAAAAATTCATACTGGCATTAAGCACAGCACATCAGTATGTTCCTTAGGTACATCTCTCCCCTGTCCCATACTGGCCACAGCCCAGCCTGGGAGACACTGCGTGTTCTAACTCGGAAAGTGCCACTTTGGGTTGTTTTTTTTGTGTTTTTTGTGGTTTTTTTTTCATTTGTTTCCCCCACACACACACTATTATACAACAGCAGCTGCTCAGGAGCATGGAAGCCCTGGACAGCTCCAACGGACACTGAAGATTTTTTCCACGCTACAGGAGATGTTTCTATGGAAAGCACATTTATGCTGTTCTGCCAGAAAACTGGGGGGTTTTATACCTGCATCAACGTACATATAATAGACAATTCTACACAGCTAGGATGGCTGCAGTCTCAGGTTTTCAAAATCTTCCAAAGAACACTGACATTCACAAAACCCAAATGGGACGCGGCTCACGTGATGGTCACTACTACTAAACTAATTGCTTATATGGAAACAACTTGTTTATCATTTCTGATAATGCAGTTTAGCAACCGAAGCCAAGAAAAACACATCACACGAGCACAAGGCCCCTGAAGAGCTTCAGCAAGAAAAATGAAATTAGTAAGGAACGTGCCAGCGTGGCAGCTTGAGTGTTGCTTACTTCTACAAGACAATGCTAATGTGTAGTTAACTCAGCCATTGAGCTCCCAGCCTTATACTCAACCACCAAGGGCCAGGTTCACAGGGGAACTTACTTTAATAAAGACAAAGGAACTTGTGTAAGTGGACCTCAGTACCTCACAAACTCCCAGATGCTCCAAATTCACCGGTAAAATTTCTCCAGGTGAATAGGTTCACTTTTGGATAAGGCCAGAACTGTTATTCTTGTCAGTACCAAGCAATAATGTTCCTCTCCTGTGCCCTAAATCCCATTCAGGACCCTCACTGTCCAGATAAGGAGTTTTCAGGCTGAGACCTAACAGCCTAAAAACAACTTTTAAAAGAACCATAAAAAGCAAACCAGAACAGTAAGTTCACAACTGTCTTTCAAGGCTTCTGTTTATTACACAAACATCTACAGCCCTATCAGAAAGAACAAACAGGCTGAGAGTGATTGCTGTGGCTTTTCCCCTGCCTTTCCTTTGTGAAGCTCCCAGTTGGACAGGCTCCTGAAGGAGAACGTCTCGCACACACTGCTCAGTTGTACATTAATCCAAATATCACTTACCACACTATTATACAGGGAAACCAGACCTATACTTAATCCTCAACCAGGACAACAAGATGCAGACCCAAATTCCCATCGTATAAGAGCAGTTTCAGAGTTTCCTACTGCCAAGGATGGAGTCCTAGCTACAAAATTAGTTTGAGATGAGCATATTCAGTCCCTCCAGCTGAAGATACTCCACTTCAGCAAAAAAACTAAAAAAATAAAAAATAAATCATCAAGATATCAAGCCAAACATTGTCATTTCACATGAAAGCTCTTGAAGTAAACCCAGCAACCAAATGTCCTACCTGCTATGTCTTTTCAAGTCACACTCGCTCTTGCTTGCGTTTGATCCTTTGCAGATCTAGCCTAATGCATTCATCCATGTAAGACACTTAAATAAGGATATGTAAAACTAAACCCAGCCTCCTGGAAAGAGACCTCTTGCAGATTTGTAAGTAAAGTTGGGCTGCAGTTTAGTTCCATCTCAAATACTGCCATAAACCAGTGGATTCTGGCACCTATTAGAAGGTGACACACAGACTTCGGATGGAAGCCCTCAACAAGACAGACTGACTGTGGGTAGTTGTGTGACAAGTTCCTGTGAGGCATGAATAATTTGGCTCTCTCTTCCCCAAGAGGCTTTTACTATGGGGGATATGCTATATTATCATTGGCTTTGGCAGACTTACGAAAAGGATAGCTCCTCAGGATGAAAGAGGGTAAGTGGAATTTGTGATGTGCATTTTTTTCTCATATCTCAGTACCAAGGCACAACGAGCTTCAGGAAATCATCACACCATTTACCATTGAGAAAACCCATCCCACTTTTCCCTGTCAAGTCTATCAAACCTCGTAAACCATTCCCTTAACTCAGCAATAAATTTAGACTATGCGCTTAACGCAGGAAGTAATTTGTGAGTGGCATTTCTCTACCCACTCACTAAAATCTGAACGTGAACAAAGTACACCTGAAGAATGCTTTTAAGGTTACAAGAGCCAACTTTCAATAACAGGGCATGTGAACAAAACAGTTTCTGAGCAGATCTAGTTTCCTCACAGTCTGCACAGCTTCTAGAAGCATTTCTACTGCAACCCTCTTATCTCCTCCTCCTCTTCTTGTGGAATGTGACTATTATGTAGGAAAAGCTTGTTTGTTGAAGTCCAGAGGCAAGTTGCTCCAACAGAATTTACATTTTGCCATTGAAAGGTCGGTTTTATCTTTGATCTGCACTTTGCCAATAGCGGTCTGATTTGTAGACAAGTAATCCCTGCAGAATTATGTTTACAAACAATATAGAGTTTAGTTTAGAGATGGTGCAGAGTTTGTTTTATCAGGCTCACTGACATATTTATCTTTAGATGCAAGTCAGTTCACAGCAGTCAATGGGTTCATATAAGGACACACGAAGGAAACCACAGAGGGAACCTCAAGGGCATAAAGACCTAGTGGACAAAAGAGATCCAGAAACCAGTTTAATGTCTCAACTATACAGGCGAAACACCAGCACAAATCATTAGAATGTTGTTTCTCACCAAACAACTTTCCTCAGTAATGTAACTAATTTATGCACATCTTAAATGTAACTCAAAATGATTACTGAAGATGGAGTTCCTCTGAACTTCACTGGCTTAGTTTTGACATAAACATTCAGCATACAGGAGCGTGAGTTGTGGACTTAATTCATCTTAATATCTGTATTGTTAGTAGGTTTGCTATGAAACACAAAGTATTATTCAATAACATGGATTTACCAGAACTTAAATGCAGTAAGAAAAATCATTGCCCACACCAAAACATCTGCAATGGACAAGAAGCCTACCATTATTTCGTTCACAGGGTGCTGCATAAAGGAACACTTAAAATCCTTACTGGATTCTCCATTGCTTACCTTGTTAGAAGCTTGGAGAGAGCTTTGCAGAGCTATGCTGGCTTGAGCTCCAAAAGAGGGAGGTGTTTGCCAGAAGGAAAAAAGATACAAGGAAAGGAGTGATGTTTGAAAAGGCAAAGAAGCAACTATCAGTTATAACTGGTCCCTCCCATCGAGGAGACAGATGAAAGCCACGCTCTAACAATGGATCAGTGTACCACAGGCTCAAACAAGCAAAGCCTACGGCTAAAAATACTCCTAGGCCACAAACAGAAGCCATCTAACAAAGGTTACCTGCAGCTGGGAGCAACACACACAGAGGTGACGAAGGGGAGGCCGACGGGAACGAGCTATTCTAGCACTAACGAAGCCATGCCGTGTCGGCAAGGGGGAAAGAGGGAAGATGGAAAAAGGAGCAGGGACGTGCAGATCACAGCCATGGAGGACTCCTGACAGTTGCCCGTTCTAAGCAGAAGATTCTCGCATCACATGCGTTAATACATTTCAAATTCTTAAGAGTCTGTCTTCTTAAGAATCTGCCAAATCACAACTCAGTAGCCCTGCAAAAAGAAGTGGCTGGCCACTATTTACAATAAGGAACGCTAACCACTAGCCAGCTGTCGCAGCCAGTAGTACCCAACCACCAGAAATTTGAATTGCCCTAAATCCCACACTCAAAACATAATTTTTTATTATTTTTTCTCTACTTCCTAAGTTCTTCCAATCTCCCTTACAAATGTAGAATAGCACGTATAAAGGTACCAAAAGTTACAAGTGCTTACATCCTGCCCCCAGAAAAGCTCTATGCCTGGGCAAACAGGACTCTGAAACGTATTACAAAGCATCAGAGGTAGAGAATCAAGGGTCAGAACCTGTAAAACATATTAGTTTGTAGCTGCCTCGCTACTCTTAGTGGAAGATGCAGTAACAAAGGGATGGTGCAACATCCCAAAGGGATGATGCAGAACAGCACCTGAAGTCTGCATGGCCACGGATCTTTCAAGAGTGAATGGACACAGAACTGGAGATTTACACCTCAGCAACAGGTGAGGAGTAAAACGTGCAGGTAAGGGGTTTCAGGAGACTGCAGGAGCACTACATCTTACTGCTCAGCAGTTACTACATGTGCTCCATAGCCTTTATTGTTTCCAGCCTCCATGAGCTGTTTAGGACAAAGCCAAAACAGATCAGAAGTAACTGTCTTTAAAGTCTGCAGAAATCAAACAAAAATTGACACTGAAAAAAATCTGGCTTATATAACATATTGAACTGACAAGACAATACCAATAAGCCTACGTCGGCCTGAAGTCTGCTGCTCTCCATGACCTGTTCTTCTGATGCTAATTAAGTCATTGATTTTTGTGTACTGTTTTTTCTCTTTATAGAAAGCATTAGAATCTATCAGACAAACACTACCACTTTGCAAAAAAAAAAACAACTGGTGTGAAAGCAGTGTGGTTACTGGTTTGATGTGCTGGTCCCTAATGAGTCAAGTAGAGATGCAGGTTAACAGACCTGCATGTTACACTGTGAGAAATGAATGTGAAACCAGACTGGGTGAAATGGGATGCAATCAGACTTCTCAGTCACAGAATCTGTGAGACCATTCAAATTACAACAGGAAAAGCAGCAGACTGGTACAGAATTTGTAGTTCAATCTTCCGACAGTCTGTGAACACACCTTATCTGATTTCTGGACGGGCAATTCATTCTGAAATTAAACATTCACATGAGGTAAGTGGTATTTCAAATTATAGTTCTATAATTTGAAGAGCTTTGGGGATACTATTTCTAAAACAAATGGAAAATCCTTCTCCAAAATTCAGGTACACACACACTGACACAACAACGCGCATGACGTTGATGGCATTCACTATCAAACAGACATCGCTCCCAACAGATATTCCTTACAGGAAAGGAATCCACTCTCTTTAAATGGAGCATGAGGAACCCTCCTTGCTTTATTGTAGTATTAGGCATTTCTCTTCATTAGTTGTGTTTCTCTATTTTGGTTCACTCTGAGGCTACCATGTATTGATAAATAACTGATTAGAAAATGAATGTGTCTGGTGAGATCTGAACAGTGACATCTCCTACAACTGTCAAGAGCGAGTTCAGTAAAATATACTGCAAACATGATGAGGGAAAAAGGAAAATGACTTCACAGTCGTGATATTCTTGCTGACTTTGTACAGCATGTAACTTTAGCCTCCTCTGCGTCTACTGAGTAACCCTATGCCCTGGCCTTCAGCTCAAATCTTTACGCAAATGTTTACATAAAATTAACATTCTATAAGGCCATGCCTAAAAGTGCTCTGGCCATTTTCTGCCATCGTTATCTATTGCCTCCTAAAACTGATCCAACATGATTTTTGAATAAAATGACATTAAACATTTTCGAATCTCAATAGACAATTACAAAATTTCCATGACAAGTACCAATAGTGTGTAGGGACACTGACACTGTATGGACAACTTAAATTCAGTGGCAGCAGTAGCCTTGTTCTGAATGTCATTTAAGCGAGGGCCTGCAGGCTGAGAAGCCCTGCAGGTGGAGACAAGCACAAAGTTCCAAAGTACAATATACTTCCACACTAACACCTTTTTGTTTCAACTAGCAGAATTGGTTTTGGCTAGAGTCCAGGTGGAAATAGTGAGTTATCCCAAAAAATCTTCCCCCCCCCTCCCCCCCTAGGCATAAAGTTCATGCCAAACTCATGTATTCATATCACAGGTAAATCGCTTTTGTTAATAATAACCTGAGAGTATTTATATTACAGGGTGGGGCAAAAAGCGTGGCCATATAAAAGACACACTACTATAACGCCTAGTCTTACTGGGATGTATTCAGATATGGATTAGAGTGCTAGCTTTTTACCTCATTATTCAAATCATTATTTACTTAACTCCTCCTCATCTGAGTTTATTCACACGCAGCACAAAAAGCTGCATCCTGGCAAAGGCCTGCTTAGGGAAGAAAAAAAAAAAAAAAAAAGACTCAACATCAAAATAGCAGAGATCAGAACATGCGGTACTGACATAATGAGGTTGAGAAAACTGCACTAGGCCCATCTGTGCAACGAGTCTATCACTTTATCGGTACCAATTTAATAAACAAAATATTATACGAGGTATATTTTTGCAGTCCTTTAATATGAAGGGTGAAAAAGGCATGAGCATTCTTTCTTGTTGCCTTTTCTAGTCCAGTTTATGTCTTGTTATTATTTTAAAACAAAAGCAAGCTCTTCCTTTAATAAATATTAAAATTTCTGAGGTGTCCGGCAGCAGTGAACGTGTAAAGACACAAATATTCCTCCAGCCACTGAAGTTACAAAACCTTACAAATGTTCTCAAGCTCTCTGATATTTTTATGCAGGAATTTAGCTTTTATGGTGCTGGATGATGTGCAATTTGTTTTCCTGCCACCAGAAAAGTTATTTTAACTATTCACAATGAAATATAGCTGAAAGCAACCGATTTATATTGTGATCTTTGCATCAGATGCCTTTTTGCTCCCATATGCTAACACTGGGACTGTTCACCACTGGCATTTGATCATCCCAATCAATACCTGATTATACATACCTCAAATAAAACCTATGGTTGTTAGTTTGGGGTTACTGCCCAGCCTTCTTGTGGACTGGGGCTGGCTTGAAGCAACCTTCCTTCCCTCTGGAGTCCTCCCTAAACACATCTCTATTCCCCAATGGACAAAAATGATCAAAACTGGAAAATAACAATAAGATCACGTTGTCTCTTTTCTTCAGTGCTCACGGCATCGCTGTGATCGCCTCTGCTCCTAGGTGAGCAGGCTCTCAGACCGAGCGGCACACAAACGGCCCGGCATTTCGGCCCCCGCACAGCGTTCCCGGTGCGGGGAAGCCGGGGGGTCGCCCCCTCCCGAGGCGGGGTGCCGAGGGCCCGGGCGGGCTGTGACCGGCACCGGCCCTGCCCCTTGGCGGAGCTCGCCTCCCTCTCCTCCCCGGCGGCCGGGCAGGGGAGCCCTTCACGGTACAGGTGTGCGCGGCCTCGCCCTCCGGGGGAGCCCGTGACTCACCCCGGGCGGGGCAGGGCCGGCCGCTCGGGGAGGAGGAGGCGG
>JAHREE010000216.1:120908-135682 GCA_033628505.1 Tringa tobata
GAGCCATCCCTCCCTGCGTCCTCAGGAAGCCCGGCACCAGCTTGCAGACCACTTAGTGCTACAGGCAGAGCAGAAGGGAATTTGCTGGAGAATTGGTTTCTCTCAATACTGGGCAATTTAATCATTTAGGCTGGTAAGGGCTCAATTATGGCTTTGCAACAAGGCCAGCGTATGGGGCAGCAAGCAGCTGCTGTGGCCAAGGAGAAGCCTGGCTCGCTGAGCTCCTGGGTGGCTGGGGAAGGTCCCTGAGGTAGGATGTGGCACTGGATGGACGAGCCATCAGGGACTGCCAAGCTCTGTCCCTGCCAGGGGACAGGGAGGCCTTGTGAGGGGTTGCAGGGACCTGCTGTGGTCCCCTCCTCGTGCCCATGGGAAACCCCAGCGGATTTAGCACCCTCCAACTGCCTGCAGAGTCAGAGTCATTAAAGAAATCTGTGAGCCCGTGTTTGGAGGGATGGGACCTGCATGGAGGTGGCCACCCCGTTGTGGGTCCCTGGGTGATGGGACGACTCCCAGGAGAGTGAGGGCACCAGCACTGCCCTGTCCCAGGCTGCACCACGAGGAAACTGGAGTGAACCCTATGAAATGAGATGAGATTAGCAAAGCAGCTGAATTATTCTAAGCTAATAAAGTACCTGGTCCAGATGGCTCCCACCATGAATACTATTAAAGAGAAAAACTCAGAGTAAATTAGGAGATTTGAGGCTAAGGCTTTTAATTCATGTGCAGAAGTTGCTCTGTGGGGTGGGGAGCAGAGATTTGGTCCTTCCTCCCAGCCCTGGAGACACGAGTATGGAGACCCAGAAAATCCCACCGCATTTCTGCTGTCTTTCCCTTGAAAGCCCATGCTGGCCACTCTTGTTGCCTACCGGTACCACCAGGCTCGGAGCCATGGAGGTATTTTCCTGTCAGGCGTGTGCCTGCACAGGCTCCAGCTGCTTGGGGTCTGTTTGCAGAATTATTTCCCATCCACGAGAGCGGTCTGAGCCCCCCAACACCTCCGTGCTGACCCCTTCCCACTGTCTGACAGCAGCCCGGGCTGAGACTCTCTACTAAGGGTTTGCTCCTGAATTGTGGTGCTTGAAATAAACCATAAGAGGCAATGAGTGCCGTGCTGTGTCTGCCTTGGGAAGGGCTGAGCCGCATCCCCGGGGGCAGAGGGGCTGAGGGGGGGCTGCAGTAAGGGCTGGCTGCAAAGGGCAGGGGGCCGGGACCCGTTTATCCCTCCCTCGCCCTGGGAAGGGGATGCCAGAGGCAGTCAGCCAGACACTGGTGAGGAGCAGGGGCAGACACAGCCCTGAGCTGAGCTGGAGGGAGCGTGGGGATGTTAACCCGGGTCCAGAGAGCCTGGCACATCCCTGCCACGCCGAGGAGAGCGACAGCTCGTGACAGAGCAGAGCAGGCAGGACCCAGGGGGGCTTAGAGGCACGGAATCTCCCCCCCACCCTGGTGTTTGATGGAGGATGGACACTTAAAGCACGTCCTTATCCCAACAGGGCGAGGGAGAAACGATGGCAGGGAGAAAAGGGCTGGTTTTGCTCTGTCCGTAGTGACTGGGGTGATAGATGGCTGGTGTGTTTAGTTTTTTAATTATCCTGATGAGATGTATAAGCTTGTTATGTGTTCTAATTAATGTGAAGGAAGCTGCCACGGTGCCAGAAAGTGGTGAGAGAGGGGGAGCCAGGGTGGGGGGGAGATGGGGACATTTGGAATTGAAGCATCCTATTAATATCCCCGCTGTCGTATGAAAGGTCATTAATGAACCAAAGAAAAATGAAATGATCGGGGAGGGAAACAGGAGAACCAAATCCATCTCTCTGCCTCCTGCCATCCGCATTGCCACCAGGACACCTTCCAAGCCCTGCTGAAGCCCTGCTGCCCCTTGTCCCGTGCCTTTCTCTGCTGTCTTTAAGCTGCCAAGGGGGGAACCAGGCTCCCGTTGGTGCTGGATGGGGTGGGAGGGTTTCAGGGAGGATGAGAGCTGCTTCCTCACCACACTGACATGAGGCTGCTCAAAATTGTTCCCATCTGCTGACATCTAGAACTTCATCTCCTGCCTTTGCCCCAGGACCTCACCTGGACACAGCCCTGCACCCACTGTGCCCTTTTGGGCAGCCAAGGGTGGAAATGCCCTGCTAAAGGCAGTGAAATCCCAGCCCGGGAGGGAAAGGTGCTGCAACAGGCAGTAAAACCTCACTCGGTGTATTCATCTCATTTTTTCTGCTCTTTTGGAGGTTAACGTGACCAGGGTGTGTTCCCAGCCCTGCGCTGAAGCTGTGCTTGCCCAGGAATTGATTTGCCACGCTTGAGATGGAAGAAAACAAAGATTAAATTTAAGCTATTTGTTCAGTATCTCAGTTACGCAATTGGACATTGTAGATTAGGGAAGGTGACCTCCTGTAGCACAGGGGGGATTTACTGACATGTTCGAGCAAATATTACACTTCCTGGGATCCAGCACAGCTCAGGACTGAGGAGACAGGGCTGTGCTGCCTCCCTACACGGGTGCCTAAACTCTGGTGATCTCTGTCTTCCCCCAGAGCCTCAGACTGCAGGACCCAGGATCTCCAAGGCAGGGTCCAGCCTTGCTTCCTCCAGCAAGGAGGAAAGGGGGAAAAGGAAAGAAAGATGAACAGGAGGGCAAGGAGGGGAAGGAGGCAATGAGCGTTTGCAGGATCTGCGGCATCTGCTAAGCCTGACCATCTCCAGGAGATGGAGGGTTTTGTTCTGGTCATCATCTCCCACACTCCTGGTTCCTCAGAGCTTCATGGTGTTGGTGGAGCCAAGGCTTCGGGCTCTCGCTTGCTGCAGGGAGGCTCCTGGGTCCAGGGCCAGTCCCAAGGGCTGGGGCAGGTAGAGGGGAGGATGCAACACCAGAGACCACGGGAAGGTTCATTCACTCAGGAGGCCGTTAAGGGACCAGCAATTGAAAATTTAAACCTGTGTGCTCAAAAAGAAGAAAAGAAGGGAAAGAAGCCAGGGCCGAGGACTGGTGTTTGCATCGCAAACTGTCACCATCTCTGTTTGTGAAAAGGCTTTTGACTGACAGCAAAGTTTGTCAGAGGCATCTGACGTCAGAGCTCTGCGCAGCGAGGTGTCGGAGTGACAGCTTGCCAACGGCAACAGCAGCATCAGCCGCCTCTGGGTAGCTCTGAGCTCTCCTCCTCCTCCTTCTCCTCCTCCTCCTCCCTGGGGTTTCAGAGCAGAGGAGCAGGCTGCCCCAGCACCGACCTGCCCGTGAAACCCCCGGGAGGAGGAGGAGGAGGGAGAGGAAAGATGCTTTCATACTTCCTGGATGCCACACGGCTACGGTGCTGCTGTACCTCCGTGATGGAGACATCCTGGCAGAAAGAGACCGAGGTGCCCAGAGCCACCTCCCTCTCTCGCAGCCCTGTTCCCCCCTGCCAGGAGCTCGGCCGGGTCTGCAGGAGGGCAGGGGATGGATGGAGGGGAGCGGGGCTGTTCACACACGGGGTACAGCAGAGCAGAGTCCAGCCCAGCACCTCCTGGGTGCTGTGCAAACACCTCCAAACCTCCGCTGGGGATTTTTCCTAACAAAGTGCTCCACGGCCCCTTCCCTGGCTTCTTCCTGAAAATTTATGAATGTGCTAAGTGCCAGACTGTGATGCTAACCACCTCCTGGGCCTTCCCCCTCTCCTGGCTGGCTTTTGTGCCACCTCCGACACGACCTGGATGAAGCAAGGGCTCTTCCTGAAGCAAACCAGGCAAATCAGCAGGAACTAAACCAGTTATCGCATGCTTTGACACCGAAACAGCAGCTCTGGCAGGGGCAGGGCAAGGTCAGGGCAGAGCTGAGGACAGGGGAGGCTGGGGCAAAGGCAGCACGAATGGCTCATGTTTGCTCTCTTGATGTGAGATCTTGCAAATGGAAATGATTCTCCAGGAGAGCATCTGTTCCTCAGGCAGGGGCCGTACCACTGCAGGCATCCTCCAGAAGCATCGCTGGCCCTGTGTGCAAATAAATAAATCAATGAATGCAGCGGCTGCAGCGAAGGATTTGGCTGTCTGGGCTTGGAAACACCTGAGCCATCCGGGATAATCGCCCTGTGGCTGTGGACCCACGGGTTTTCTGAGCCCTGAGAGACCTGCTTGCCGCTGAAGTGGTTTAGTCCATCTGTTTAATGCTGTGCTAGCTGGGAAACTGTTCCTCTCCTCTGGCTTTAAATGATGAATTGTTGCCTGAAAGATTATCCTTTGTTTATCTCTCTTTGTTCCAGTGACCTCCTTCGCTGCCTCTCCTCTCACCTCCGCTCAGGTGCTGCCCGAGCCAGGGCAGAGCGAGCAGGAGATGGGATCTTTCCCAGCCCCAAACATCAGACTGCTCATCTTTCCTCCGATCCATCCCACCCCCAGCTGAAACTCTGTCTCTGCCCAGCTCACGGCTCCTCCAAAACACTGAGAGGGGTCTGGCGTTCCTGGGACTAGAAAGGAGCATGAGAAATACATACTAGCTGGAATGAGAGAGGTGGGGAGGAGAAGGACCCACTTCCCCATCTCACCCCCTCCCTCCCTTCATCTCCTGACTCTACTCTCCTCCACTTCCATGGAGGGAGCTTGGGGCTGCTCTCTTGCACAGAAAGGTCTGTGCCTGCTCAGAGATGGGGCTGAGGAGGCATCACCTCCTGTTGAGGGCCAGAGGTATGTCCTAGGGTGGAGGGACACATGGATGTTCCACCCTGGCTTGGCTGGGGTAAACTCTGGTGGGACTGAGCCAGGCTGGACACTGGATGAGAGGAGCTGGGCTTGGAACCGGCTGCGAGACCCTGGGTGGGTGCTCCCTGCAGTGGGTGTCACTCCAGCACCCCGAGCCCCAGCACTACGGGCACCCGAATGTCCCCAGGGTGAGGCCACTTCTGTGGCTCTTCTCAGAGGGTTTCCTGTTTTCCCTGTGTCCAACAGAACGGTCTCTGGAGGAGGAAGTTGCCAGCTTGATTTGCGGTTTAGATAATTTCCTTTAGAAAAAATCCTTGGGCCAAAACTCTCTGAAGAGGGCCAAATATTTTCTCTCTGGAATTCGGCGTGGGTTGCTGCTCTGTCGGTGCAGCGTGTGACACTGTTCAATGTCCGAAGCCAGCCGGGTCCCCTACCCTAAATCGATAGGAGCAGTGACCCCAAGCTCCGAAACCACCTGTGAGCAGCTCCCGTTTCATTTGGGTGTTTCTGAGAACTGGAGCCCCAGTTCCTCTCCGTTCCCTGATGCCATGGACCCACGGCTTGGGCACCAGGTTTCCATGTAAATGAACCCACGGAGGAAATGGAGCTGTTACAAAAACAAGTTGAATCTCACCGAGGAAGCTTTGCAGCAGGAGCCCAGCTCAGCACAAGAGCCAGAATAAAGCAATGAAGTGACAGGATGGATTTATCTGTAATTTGGTTAGAGCCGGGGTGGGAAATCTGCAGAAGGTCACAGTGACACTAAACAAGTGCCTTGTATTAAACCCAGCGCAAGTTTTCATGTCTCAGTAAAAGGGCTGGAGCATCTATAACTAGTAGCAGGTTATTTTTGGCATCCCAACCTATTTTGTAGCTCCCAGGAGGACAAAACCGCTTCTCTTTGACTTTGCAAAGCCTGGATTTCTTTTTGTGTCTGCAGGATGCTGGGATCTGCATTTAAATTCTTCTGCCACTGCCTGTCTCAACAAAAACTCACAGGTCCAGGCTATTACTCTTCTTGCTTGCTTTGCACAGAGCAAAGAGCCCACAACCTAGATGGGGGCTGAGTTCTTCAAGCTGATGTTCAAAATAATAATGCAAAAGGGTGTCACAGCCCTAAAAAGCCTAAATTCTGAACAGATGCAGTCCAAGGGGTCACTCTGTTAACCCCTTTCTTACAGGTCGCTGGGCTTGAGATCACCTGGCACGTCGGTAGCAGAGGGTGGTAGCAGAGCCAGGCCACCAGTGGTGTCCACGGACCATGGTTTTCATCAGTCAGGTTTCCCCCACTCTCCTTCTTCCCAGCGTGTCCCTTCCCGAGCCCTGGCTGCACCCACACCGTGTTCCCACGCTTCCTCGGGCTGTTTGTCAGATGGGTGCCAGATCTCTGGTTCTGCAACACGCCGTGTGACATCTGGTCTTGCCTTCCCCCCCCCCTCACTGCTTCTCCCAAACGGAGAGAGCCAGAAAAATATTTAAGCCAGCATAGACGGCCCCAGCGAAATCAAAGCACTTCACAAAATTGCCTGCGTTTCACTGAAATTTTGTTTTGAAATGAAACAAACAAACAAAAAGATCTGGCAGCATCAAAACATCTAGTTTCAGCGTTTTCAGGAGAAAGAAAACCTTCCTGTTCTATTCTGAAAAGGCCTTTCACTGCAGAGATTGTTTCAGAAAATAGCTAAATCAAGCAGAAAGCAAATTAAAAAATCAAAGTCTTTTGGAGATGGATCCAATTTCCAGATTTTGCTGTGATTTGCAGCCAAGGGGGGCAGTGCCACTCCGGGCATCCCACCCGGCACAGCGCTGGCACCGCGCTGCTCGCCTCTGGATCCTCGTGTCTGCACTGGGGGGACAGCAGAAGGGTGGGGAGGTGAGCAGGGGTAGCTAAAACCTAAGGAAAACAGGCAAAAGCAGGGAAACGCCGCTATCTGTGAGGAGATGCTCCTCCTCTCGTCAAGGACCAACCTGCAGAAGAAAGCTGTGCACTGAAGAGGGACAAAGAGACCTTGTGCTGTGACAAGAGCAGATGTCTTAGAGGTGTCAGACAATCCCTGCCTCTGTCTCCTGCATGAGGAAGAACCTGGCAGGTTCTTTCATCCCATCAATGTCCTTAAAAGCCACAATATGTACCCATGGACAGGAGCACTCCTGCACTGCCCATGCCAGGGCCCCATCCCAGCAAGGTGGGGACAACAGGGCCCCGGCGATGGGAGCAAAGCCCACAGGGCTGGGGTACGGCTCCCAGGCTGCGCAGGTTTCTGCTGCAAAATCCATTATACCAGAGTTTTCTGGGAATTCAGGGCCCCGTGCTTAAGCCCAGGCTTCAATTACCCAAACATCTCACCTCTTCATATGTTAGCATTTCACATTTCCTTCAAAAACGTGGATGGCCAAGGCCACTCTCACTCTCACTGGCATTATGGAAAGTGGCTTTGTTAGGGAGTAGAGCCCCTGGCACGGGGAAGATGGGCAGATGCCTGCAGAGCCATCAGCTGGGGACCGAGGGAAGTATGTATGGGGGGAGCAGCTTCTCCAAAATCCCTCCAGGGCTCCAGCATCAGTGTATTTAGCCTTGAAAAGCAAAAATAAGCAACTGCTCCAGTAAGTGATCTGCCCCAGGGCAGCAACGCATCTGCTGGAGAAAAAGCCCTTCTGTGCTGGAGCTCAAAGCGGAGCGGTCGGTGGTGCAGGGGTGTTGCACGGGAACCAGGGCACCATCAGTGATTTCCTGGGGTTCAGTGGCACACGGTGCATCTCTGCCAGAACCAACACGTGAGATCACGACACATACACGTTTATTTAGGCAATTTGTTCATGAAAGAAATGAGAGTGGATTCAAGGCACTGGATCCCCACAGCGAGCTGCTACAAATGCTGAGGAGCACGTCACCAGGACACGGAAGACCTTGGGCAGACACTGCTGGATAAACAAAATTCCTGCCTCCTGTAGTGATGTGAATTCTAGAAGAAGCAGGAGGGAGGGAAACAAACATGGTGTTTACAACACCAATAAAACCCTAAACCTCAGCCTCCGGGATGGGGACTCTACTGTCCACCCCATCCACACGGGACCCAAAGAAGAGCTGGTACGTTCCGCGGTGATGCATAATTTCCACATCCCCCACAATTTTATTGCAATAAACTAAAAGCAATTCCTGGACCTTGTAAGACAAGGTAGTTATCTCTACCGCCAGCCAGCAGCAGATTTATTGACCTGTAAGATGCATTCAAACCATATTTTCTTTCATATGACAAGTGTCCTATTTTATTGAAGCAGCTTTTCAGCAGCCCTGAATCACTGCTGCAACTCCATTTTCTCAGAAGCAAACGGAGGATGTTTTCGACCACAGTCAAGGAAATTGAACACTGTACCTTTGTGAGACAGGGAACAACAAGCCTTTAATGGTAAGAATTAAAGTAAAAAAGGGCAGGTTTTCAGGCAATAACGCTAAACACTTTAATAGTTGAACCTGAAACTCAGGGAGTCTTTTTGGAAGAAAAAGTAAAAAAATATGGCAAACTGTTTTTTTGCAGTATTTTCACTGAGTATTTGAACGAGTGGGCCTAATATTTTGAAGGTTGGAAGCAATTTGGATGAACTTGAAAAATTCTCCTTGGCAAAAAGTGTGAAACCCAGTCTGAAATGCATTTAGTGATGTTGACAACGACGCCCTCAAAAAGATTGACGAGGGGGAATGGTTTGATGAATTTGCAAATGTTAAAAAACAAGTTGAAATTAAATGTGAAGAGGGGAATAAAAATAAGACTGGTGAGATAAGAAATGGAGTGAAATATTCAAGTGCTCGGTGTGAAATATAGTCTCAGTAAAAAACATGAAAACATTATCTGGGGTTTTATTGGTACTACCAGAACCAATGTATCTTTATAGACAATGATAAGAAATATAATAGCTCTGGAACTACTAAAGCAATCAATGTGAAATTTCCAAGACACACTTGCAGGGAATTTTATCATATGCTTCTTTCATTTTAAACTTTCAGAGGATATACATTCTCCCCAGTACAAAATCCCTCACATTTCCTCCTATATTTTTCTATACTTGGAGAATGAAGAGAGGAGTTACAGCACCTGAAAGAGCAGTCTGGTGCTGGCATGTATCGATAAGGCGTTTTGAAAGGTAGAGCACATTATTTTTGGTTCTGGGATGGGTTATGTCAGAAGACAGAAGAGAGTCGTGAAGCTAAACGTGAGGCTGCTGGGGTGAACCCTCCAGCAGGGTATGGAGACCTCTGTTTATTTTCAAGTTGATGCAATGTTTTAGGGTATTACGATACAACTTGTGTTCTCACTCGGTTGATCATAACTGGTCTTGCCTTGGGTTTGTAGCTACACAGTTTGAGTCACAGCTTCAAATTATTTGTCTTGTATATTCTCCTATAAACAATCTGTTGGGGGCTCCTTATGTAACCTGACTCCTCTCGAGTTCAGCAAAAAATGCTGCATCCTGAAAAATGTGCATAAAGTATAACAAATCTAGCCCCTTTGGTAACCGCAGACAAGTGAATCTTCCTTTCCTTTTGGAACATGGTTATTGCAGTCTGGAGGAAGGAGGGAAGGAAAACGCAAAGCAAAACAAGAAAAAGGGTAAAAGCAGCCTTTGTGGCAGTACTGTAAAAATAGAAATGCATTTTACCAAACCGTTGCTGGCATTTGAGGTGAGGAAAAAGCTTTTTTCCCATTCCCCATTGGCTTCTAGGATCTTGCCCGGCGCTGCAGGACACAAAAGCCCTCTTTGGGCGAGACCAGCCTCAGCACAGGCGCAGGCACAAGACGGCAACATGTCTGAAGCATCCTCAAGTGCTTGCAGTGATTTCTCCCTCCGAGACCCAGTTTTGCTGTATCACCTCTCATTCTATAAATCTGTCAATGTCTATCTAAGCCCGGAGCAAATCCATTTGCTACAACTTTTACAAGTACTAAAGCCCATCTGTAGGAAGCCACGCACGGGGTTATTTCTGTCCTCTTCTTATTACAGGCTCAGCAGACTCATTTATAACAGATATTTCACAAACCCGTCACCTCCCAGGCTGAGAGCGTGTGCGCAAGCCGATGGTAGTCCAAAAGCCAACAGGCTGCCCAGGGAAGTGGTTGAGTACCCATCCCTGGAGGTATTTAAAAGACATGTAGATGTGGCACTTAGGGACATGGTTTAATGGTGGACTTGGTGGGGTTAAGGGGTTTTGGCCTCCTGACTCGGGGCTGAGCTACCCAAGCTCTGTGAAGCTGTCTCGGTGCCTTGGGGCTGCCCAGGGCGTGGGGTGGTCCCCACTGTGGGATGCTTTCAGGGGGACCAGGGGGTGTTCTGCACCAAGGGCTGCCACCCCCCAGCACATGGGGGCAGCTGACACATCCAGCCTGAGCTTAGATTCACATTTTCAAACTCAGAAGCTAATATCGGAAAGCTGAGATGTCTGTTTTCTGTATTCCTTCCAGGAAATGGCCTGGTCGCACAGGCAGCAGAACTTCCCAGTCTTGGCACTGAATATTGACGTTACAGGGGTATTTAAACATTTACCCTCCTTTCACACACACAGAGACATGAGCTCGAGTGCCTGCACAGGGGAATCAGGTGGAGTCACAGGTCCAGCGTCCAGGAGAGAAGTAAGACTGAATCTTTCTAAGCATGACCTGGGATGGGTGCCATAATATTGCTATGTAATTTGGCTGGATAGCTCCGAGCCATCTTAATTCTCCAGCCATCATTACTTTACTGGTTATCATTCATACATTTCTATACGCTAGTTTGCTTGGAGGAAACCGTTGGAAATGTACAGCTAGAGCGGATGAGGCTATATTTTTGGAATCGGAGCTAAATTACCCACCAGTCGAAGCATTATTGTGTTTTACAATAATTGCTGATTAAAATTCAAATGCACTAAATTCCACCTGTCACTCCCAGCATCGCCCCCGCTTGTGACAACGCCAATGCCACGAGCGGGTATGAATGAAAGGACTGAAGGAAGCCGTTTGTCTGCGCGATTCCACGCTTTCATTCAGCCACTGCCTGCGAAATCCCCTCTCCCAAACTCTCGGGATATTTTCCACAAAATGTCTCCTCTACAGGATGCCCTGTAGAATGAAGACACCGTGGTTCAGGTTTTCGGAAGCAATCTCTTTGTTTTCACACCTGTGCGGGACAGACACCTGCCTGGGCTGCAGCCCTCCATCATTTGTGACCGCTCAACCTGCTGCTTTAACACAGAGACACTTAGGGCCATTGACCAAGTGTCCAGGTGGGCTTTTCTCTTCTGAAGCTGTTTAGAGGAGCTCAATGCGCTGCTCATGTACATACCCTCCTACTTAGTGTCTCATTTTTGCTCCTGGCCATAGGATGTGCCCCAAATCCATTTCTCCAGCTCTCCTGCACTTGCCTGTGGCTGCAAAACTTCTTTTGACTGGTTAAATTCCCCAATTCTTTCCTTCTCCTCTTGTGCCTCCTTGAGTTCAGCATTTTTGGCCTCCTTCTTGCTTTTGCTCTTCCATCCTCTTTTTCCCAGGTCTCTCAAGCTTCTCCTCACTGTGCCTGGCATTTCCCAGCCTGGAGAGCTGGGGAACAGCACAGCCCCTGCTGAGGTGGTCGCTTATGATAAATCAGGGAAGGGAATATGCAAGTACCTACTCTTAATAGCATTTTCTACATGCAGGTGTTTCCTCTTCCCTTTAGCTTGTGGCTGAATATTGCAACAGACAGCATGTGTCTGCAAATTACCACATCAGTCTGGGTCCCTATTTTAGTCATCAGAAAAGAATCAGCCTGATTTAACATCCATTTACCCATCCTGGCCGTCTGAACTGAAGAAAAAAAACCAAACCAACCAAACCCTCAACATTTGGGAAGGCACAGTGAAGCAGAAGACGGTCTGCTGAGTTATACCCCATGGCAGTGCCCAACCCATTCCCACACTCCTGCTCCCAGGGGTTGGCAGCTGCTGAATGGGATAAACCTGTCCAGATTGAGAAGCCAACAGTGAAAAAAAGAATGTAGAATGTGCTGTGAAGCCTCGAGTTCTCTTAACCCTGGGGAAAAGGCTGGCTAGACTAATGTGAGATGAAGCAGGGCTCACAAGGGACCCAAGGCTAACGGCTCAGCATCTCATTACTCATCCCCTCATCTCTGTCTCACTGGTGGTTTAGCACATCTGTGGGCTCGTTTTTGGTAGCTAAAGAGGGAGAGAGAGATGCGACTCTAAGACAACAGGATATTAGGAGAGAAGGGTGGAAGAACAGCAAGACTGAAAAAAAATCTGCTCCTACATGGGGTTTTGGGTTTAAACAAGTGCAGCGTATTTTGCACGACACGGTGCACACAGTGTAGTGTTCTGACCGGCTCTTTCGGGCAGCACTTGCTGTGCCACAGCAGGACATGTGTGTGGCTGGGCTATCAACAAACCAGAGCACTCCTGGCTTGCCTGGATCCCAACCAACAAAGGATGCTGTAAAAGCCTGTCTGGCTTACAGTGTAATTTTGCTAAGGTTAGAATATACGAGTGCTTGTATTAGAGAAAAGCAGAAGGCAGTCTTGAGATTAAGGCAGGAAATCTGCATTCAGTTCCTAGCTCCAACAGAGACTTTCCTTATGTGGTCTTGGGCAAGACAAGTAAAACTCCCATGCTTTGCATCCTGAGCTTGTATAAGAAAAATTATGCTGCCTTCTGTTCTTTGTCTTGACTGCTTAGACAGTGATCACCTGGGGAAGAGAAAGGCTTTCACTCTGTATTTGTTCTGTGCCTGCTTCTTCAGGGCATCAGACTGCAATATTCCCTCAACACAAATAACAAGAAATAATAAAAAAGTTAAAATGCATGTTGTTATACAAGTGTACAACAAACAAGCCCAGTGAACCTGTAGTACTGGGTGTAGTTGGGCAAGGGAGTCAGTATCTCTCAGCATCATCCCACATTGATGCGATGCCACAAGACTGGAGGTGGCACTGCCAGGCCGTTCTGCAGGGTTTATTCACTGGTTATGTGAATAAACACATATACCCATGCTCAGCATGTCCCACCTCCTGCCCTCCAGCCTACCCAGAAAGACCAAAGGGAATTTGTATCAGGTAAGGGAATCAATTTGAGCCCCGGAGAGCAGGAATGATCAGGTTTGCATTTGCGTTTGGGAGCTGGAGAACATTGCGTACCAACCATGAACCACCCAGCTCCAGCATCAGCTTTGCCCTGGGGAAGGAAGGGGTGGCATGAGACCAGGAGGAGCTCAGCTCCCCTCACCCGAAGGGATGCTGTATTTACTCTGAGCAGAGTTACACACGAGATGTGTTCTCGCTAGCAGAGTTTGCTTCTCCGCTGCATTTGAGCTCCCAGCACGTGGACTCTTTTTTTAAGCAAGCGGTGGGCAGAGAGGGCAGAGAGAGCAACATACACAACCCGGGGAGTTCGGGTTTATTTCCAAACAGGCATACACAGAACCGTAGGGGAGTGCAAGAGGGAGAGAGCAGCATATCCTCTCACTCCCGTGTATAAAAACTAACTTCCTAAGACTCAAGGTAAAAATATAAACTACGTGACTAGTGGGAAGAGAAAGAGCCAGCAGGAAAAATCTATCCGAGCTTTCCATGGTTCAATCAGTCAGAGTCTGCTTCACTGGGGAAACAATCAATTAACCACTTCCACTAGAGCAGCCACAGACGTGCTGTTCCGGAGGTAGTAAATCTTTCAGTTTATTTGTTCTCAGTTGCACTCTCAGCTTATTTACAACATCACAGGAATCTTCCTCCTTGCTTATCCTCACTTCTCTAAGTTTCTCCCAAGGATCTTTCTGCCCATGATGATCACTGAAGAAGAACACTTTCGGACTAACGGTTTCCAGCTTCACAGTAAATCCTTATTTCCCTTAAACAGGCAGCCAAAACAAACTGTTTCCTCCAGGCATCTGGAGGACATTACGCCTTTAACTGTCCATCTGATTTCCAGCTGTCAATACATTTTATCTCACTTTAAGGCAGATGTTTTTGGTTTAGGATGTTTTGGCCCAACCAGCAATCAAGGAGCCCTGCAGTACATGAATTTGTTCAGTCCCTGTCCCGAGGAGCAAAATGTAGCAGGCAAATGAGAGGCAGATGACACCAACGGCAAGGGATGATGCTGAGAGTGCTCAGCCCAAGCCCCTCTGTAGTAGAAGGCTGCAGGAAGGGACTCAAGTGTGGCTGGTCCCATAGGTATGGTAAAGAGACACTGGTACCTCTGCCATCACTATGCTTTCAAGATGTAGTGAAACAAGAGATGTTTAGATGACCCCAGTATAAAGTTGGGAATAAATTTCTATTCCCCATGTATATTTTCCCTCGCATGGTTTAAATGAACAGAAAGCAGCTTTCAGCACTTCTAGGTAGGTCCTGTGCCTGGGAACATGGAAGCAGATTTTGATTTACAGATGCCTCTTGTTCCTCCGATCAAATGTGCTGCCAGGACTAGTAGCGGGAGCTGTCGTGACAGCTTTAATGCACTTGGATTTGTCCCTGTAGCTTCTGCTAATGCCTTGATTGGTGCTACTGAAATCTCTTCTTAAATGTACGGTAATACGTTCCTCACTGATGTCCCTGCTTTTCAAAACTCAGACCTGGAGTCATCATTGTCTGTAATAAGTTCATTCTGTTCCTTCCGCTTTACTGCCTGCCCAGCCTAGCTTTGATGAAGGAATTCATGTAATTCACTAACTCCAGAGCAAATTTTGATTAGTTTTTGAATTAAAAAACATATTTTCTATTGGGAAGCTCTGCAAACTCAGCTTGTTATCTGATATTCGAATGACTTCTGCTATTCTGGATGCATCACCAGATGAAGACTCTGGATGTCCCAGCTGGGAGTGCACTGATAGGCCTTAATTGCCCCAACGAGCCTCATCTAAGGCTCACATGCATCCCTTCTGCCAGGGGCTTCATTTAACCTCCAGCCCTGAGGGTCTTCAGCTTTTGCCTGGGTGATGCTGTAGGTGAATCTATCTCAGACCTGTTCCTGAACTGGTGTGTGGCTTTCCTTGGCTGACCTTGGAGCTGGTGTGTTGATGGGACCCATTGCCATCACCACCCTGCTCTGCTTCCCGTGGTGTGGGACTGTGTCTGCCCAT
>JAHREE010000216.1:135931-193557 GCA_033628505.1 Tringa tobata
TTTTTTTTTTTAGATTTTGTTCTCAAAATTTTGCTGATGATTTATTTGCGCTTCACGTTTGGTTTGGATGCTGGGGAGTGTACAAGACAATAACGGGAGCTTTGGGAAGTCTCGGCGCTGTTGCTTCAGAAATGATTGATAACGAGACATGCTCGAGTACGAGAACCCCACACAATGCCTCGAACAGCGTTTCATTCCCTGGTGTCCGACCCCTCTTGCTCTGAGCAGGGTGACACTTTTACTGAATGCATCCTCTTCCAGTGCTTAGAAAAATGGTTTTGTGCTAAATTGTATTTCTTTGCGCTTACTGAATGCTCATGCATGAATGTTAATAGGCTGCTCTTAATACAACACAAGTACTTGTCTCTGAATTAAACAAATCTGCAATTAAGACCTCATTCTCCAGCAGCTTATTAGTGGCTCTCGCCTGCCTGAGTTAGTCTCGTTAGTAAAGCTGCTTGGGGTAACATTCAGTCCAGTGGGGACATTGCAGTGTTGCTCCTGTGTTTTGTGCCCAGGAGAGTGTATTCAGACATGTCTGAGCAAACGGCAAGAAAGACTGTGTGCTGCTTTGGTTTTTTTTTTTTTTGCGTTAAAACTACAAGCATATCATTTTCTCAAGAAAATAAATGTCGTGAAAGAGAAATGATAAAAGAAATGCTGAAATTGCACCAGATAAGGTTCTGTATTATTCATACCCATGCACACTTCTGAAACTGAGAGATATTCTGACCAGTTTTGGTTGCAGCGTGATTTCTGTCAAAAAAATAGATCTTGATAGCTCATTCAGGGAGATGAATACTGCACTTGGCAAGATGTTCTCCATAGGAGATGGCAGGGAAAAAAAAAAATTGATCCCATGAGCATTGACAAAGTAAACAATCTTATTTCAAACAGACACATCATCCATTTTGTCTGAAGTGGAGAACCACATCTTTAAGAGAATAGTCATCCTACGGAAAAAGGAAAGAAGCTGATAAATGAGCAAGCTTTACGATTTTCCTAATTGTCGTTTTCCTCTGAAAAGGGAAAATGGCCTCGTGAAAGCTCAAATCTACATAGGAGAAAAATTCTTGAGGTGTTTCATTTAAGTTACTTGGGTGGGCCAGATTAAAGGAGTGTGAAAGGGAATTTGAAGGACTGCCATGTGCAGAGAGCCATGGCGATGTGGAAACGTAGCTAGCCACGTTTGGCCAGCGCTAATGATACCTCTGGGTTCTAGTATTTCCCACTTCAGTTCTGGAAAAATGTCTTATTTCTTACTTACAGAATATTTCCTTTTCTGCCTTGGCCTTTTTGTTCTTCTTTACTGTTCACCTTCTGGACATTAGGCAAGAAGACTCTTCTCATCTTCCAGAACTCTTCTGCCTGCCACACCACTGGGGGTGTCCACACCAAATTCTTGGCCATGAAGTGGATGCAGATGGTGCCCACTTACATCTTCGTGCGCAGAAGCAGGAGACCGGCGTAGGCAGGGTAGTGACAGGACTTGGAGCAAGAAACTAGATCTCTTCTGAGTGCTTCCAGAGCTAATCATCCCCGAGTGAGGGTGGCTGAGTTTGAGATGTGTCCTCTGGCAAATAATGCCACGTGCCTGTCTCTCCAAAGAGGTGGTTGTGGACTTGTACTCCTGTGTTGAAATACCCTTTTCGTTCCTCAGCTGCGTGTACAAAGAGGGTGCTCTGAGCAAACATGGAGCTCTGCTCACCAGTGAGCTGCAGCGGGGCTTTGAAATAACAGAAATTACTGTTTGCACTCAATAGTGTAAGGACTCTGGGTTAATAACTCTTTTCATCTCAGCGTGGTAATCTTGCTGTCCTTCCTGCTGGCCAAGTGCCATTATCTTTGCTCCATTGAGGTCCCCAGCAATGTCAGGAAAGTTAAGGATTTTGAAACTGTGGTTATCATCATCATAATTGTTGGTTTAACTTATGCAAATGTTGGCCCTGGGCTCTGATAATTTTTCAGTTATGGCGTAGTAGACTAAAAAGAGGTAAAAGACAATCATGCACTGTTTGTGGGCATGTTTCTAGAAAGATGAACCTTAAACCAGTGCCTGTTTCTAACAGTGTGAACACAAATCTCAGCTGTCCTGAGGATCTGCTGTAGGCTTGGTCTTGGCTGGACTCGGCCGTTGGGCATGCTGGTATTCGTGTGGCGACACGTCGGAAGGGACCAAACTGCCAAGTGGCAAGTGTGTGTGGGTCATTAACGGGGTGTTGGGGATCCATGTTGGCTGTGGGGACCTGCTCTGTGAGTCCTGGGTGCAGTTTGCAATTAAAACCACAGGATCATGGAATGTGGGTATGTGAAATCCACCTTTGACTGATAGTGGCCTTAGCGCAGCCTTGCCCCGTCCAGGATCAGGGATGTCCTTAAGGTTGATGGGGATGTGTTTGCTGGCTTGGAGGAGAACCAGCTTACTCCATGCATGGAGTTTGGAAAATTTGCAAAAGCAGAACAAAAAGTGACGTTTTGGTAGAGAGCAGCAGCAACTGACTTGGAGCTGCACAAGCAAAACCCAGCAAGCTTTGGGCAGAAGAGAGGAGGTGGTTCTAGTAGCTGGGACAGTCAGTGCAATGGTGGACCTGCTGGGATACCAAGAATGACTGGAGAGGGTGGGATTTCCTTAAGCCACCGTGCCTAAATGGCAGGATCCAGGAGCACTCTCAGGCCTGGGTGTATGCTCCAGCTGTGCTATGGCCTAAGTGGGTGAGATGCAGGCATGCTCCAGTTCCTTTCTGTGTCATGCTATGTCCTGGTTTCCTCGGGAAGGACACTCTTGCACTGGCAGAAGGCATCTGAGGTGTGCCTTGAGAGGGATGCAGACTTGGGCGTTTGGGAGACTGTGGCCGTGGGTCATGCTGTAAATGCAGCTGCCCTGAAGTTCAGGTACAACTTGAGCATCTGCAGAAGGGGAAGAGCGTGTTCCTTGGAGGGATGCTATACCCATGCGAGTGTGGAGGGCAGGGAGGCTTTGATCAGGAAGCAGGGGAAGGTACCAAATAGCTGTGAGGAACATGTAAGGGTCCCATGGGTCAGGCCTCCAGCACAGGGACTGTCCAGCTCGGCAGACCTCTGCCCTGGCTGCGAGATGGCAGGGTGAAATTGCGTCTCAGCCACCTGGAACCAAGTGTCTGGCAGAGAGAAAATGGTTTCCAAAGTCAAAATGTCTCCTAGATACTGACGGTAAGCCTTCCTTGTGTCAGCTGCTCTTTCAGAAAAGAGTTGAGCTAGAGATAAAATTCAGCCTAGGCTGCTGCTCTCACACACTATCGAGTCCTGGCAGATGCACTGTGTTACGATCAATTGCTTTGAAGAGAAGCTATGTGAAATATTAATTTAATGGATTGATAAAAACATTGGGATGGAAGACTGTGCTGTGAACGTGTAGTTTAGTTTAGAATGCTCTTTTGTCTTCGTTTTATCTACTGAACTTCTCTATAATTTTAAACATTAAACTTCTCTATAATTTTGAACATTAAAGCGTCACAAAGTTATTAAATAGAGAGAGCCCCTATGTGTGTTTTCATGTTGCCATGGATATTTCTCAATTGCAGTGCTGTATTGAATTGGGGTACATATGATTTTTAAAGAAAATGATGATTCAAGTCTTTTTAACTAGTCCATTTGGAGGTTTTTAAAAAGTATATGTGTCAAGTGTGTTAAGTGCTTTTGGTGTTTAGTCTCTTTTAGCTTCAGCCAAAGTTACCTTTAAAGTCTTGTAAGCCTTTAACCAGTTTTGTTAGTTATTTGGTAGATAACCATGTTCACATGGCAAAGATACAGCGGACAAGGGAAATTCTTCCCACAGCTGGAATGTTAACTATTTTTCCTATTAATCTTTTACAAATTAAATGATAGTTCATCCCTGTAACCCTGCGAAGACACAAACTCGAGGGCTCATCTGCATTACCCCAGGGATGCTGCGGGACAAATCTGAATCAGTCTTGGAATATACAAGTATGTAGAGATTTTGCCTGTTGCCTAATCCCTGCTGTGCACTTTGCCAGCTCTCCTGACTGGTGCAGGAGGCAGCTAAAGCCATGGCTTTTCCCTCCTCTTGCACACTCAGGGGTGTATCCTTGGCCATAGGTTATCCTAGAGATTGAAAAAAAAAAAAAAGCCTTTCCCTGCTGGTCACATTGTGGCTCTAGGTAAGCAGGTGTTTGTTTCTTAAACGGATTAAAATTGAGAACAATTTTAGGAGGGCTGCTGTCAAATCAGTCTTTCATCAGAGGAAGTGGTATGAAATGGACCGATAGCCTGAAAGAAGATGCCGCAGGTAATATCTGCAGGGGCTGGTGATCTCGCACCCGGTCATGGGTTAATCCAGCTCATAAATGCAACGACTGCCTCTTACACAGCAGATGTGCCTCGTTGGTGCAGAGCTGAGCAAGCCGTGCTGTTCCTTACGTCCCCTGGGCACCAAAGGCAGCTTTCTGCTCTCTGGATCTGTCACCTGCATATGTCATCGGTAGACTGTAATTGCAGAGGGTGGCTTTTGTCTTCTCCTGTGGCTGCGTGAGACCAGGTGAGAGCAGGAGCCCTGTGAACGACTCAGCACTTAGGAACAAGAGATTTGAAACCTTGTCCTCATTTGTTTTGCTCTTGGTGATGTGGCCACCTGCGAGAGCCATAGTCCTTGGCCAAGTTCACGCTGTGCTGGTAGAAACGCAACGCAAAGTGGCAGTCTCTGTCCCAAAGAGCTTCCATTCTGTGGCAAAACCCACCAGATGGGTACAGTGAGACAGATGGGAGAGCGCAGGGGGAGGATGACGTGGTATCGGTCAGTGCTCAGTATGGCAGGCAGCCTCCCTGGGCCACCAGCTGCCACCCGCTACCCTCTCCCGCTGGGCACCCCGACAGAGCCTCCAGCACGCCCCAACCTGGAATGTCCACCTGGTGCTGGATGTAGGCTGAGGAGTTGTTGTAAGTGATGCAGGATTGGGGAGAAGAGAGGTAGCAGCTAGTGGGGGGATCTCAAGCACTGTGCCACCAAGGGCTGCGTGGACATTTCCTTGGTGGTCATTGGGTGTGGGTTTACTGGGGAGAGGGAGCATGGAGGACGTCGTGGGACTCCTTATGGTGGCACCATGGTGTCCCCTGAGCATTGCTTATATGCAGCCCACACTTGGCAGTCATAGGGAAGCACAGTATTGTTTCCTTCCCTCGAAGGGGACCGAATCTGGCCTGACGTGTGTTACAGGTGTTTGGAGGATGTTACGTTCCAGCCATGTGTGCAGGAGCTGTAGAGGGCTGGTTACACATGACCCCTGCCAGCCACAGGGGAAGGATAGCTCTTTCTCTTATTTTGCTGCAATTTACTTCCAAATAGAAGAGGCTGTCCCTGGAAAGCTTTCTGTCTAGGAGAGACTGTTTCCTTACTGCTGCTATTTCATGTGAAATTAATTCTAATGCAACATTTATTAATTCAAAAGCACTCTGTTCTCCAGGCTAAAAAAATTATCTTTACTCTGTCAGATTCCTACATCAGGACAAGTTGTGAAATGCTGTAACTACTTCGCTTCAGCATTTCTGTTTGACAGAATATGTGTATCTGCTTTGTGTAGGGAAGAATTAAGTTTGATTGAAGTAGTTGTTTTGAGGAATAATTTATCTCTGCAATTATTTTCTGAAGCACTATCTGCTCGCAACTTCAGTTAAGATTAGAAATGTGAAGATTTTAATTTAGGCAATGGTCTGCAAGTTGCTAATTTGTTTTAGTGGGGCAGTGAGACCTGGCTCTCACAGGCTCCTCAGCCCTGCCATCATCTCCTCTCTTCCCCACAAACGTCTGTCGTGAAGCACCCTTAGCATATTTGAATAAGGATTTCTGGTCTTCTGCGGAACTGCTCAATGCAATTTGAATATCCATCTATCCAAGGGATGTTCCTTTGAGGTTTGGCTTTATTTTACGGGAGAGGGTGTGAAAACCATGCTCTACTGTATAAAAACATGTGTCGTGATGGAGATCCTGCAACACAAACGATGCCTCAGTAGGTGCCGTGGCTTAAGTCATCTGCTGATGACATGCACAAATGAGGCGCGCTCTGATTTTGCTGTCAAACCCTGCTTGCCTTGGGATCTGCATTTAAGTTACATCTTTGGTTTTGCTTTTGGGAAACGGCAGGTATGTAAAGGCTGGGAAGCCCAGGTAGAGCCTGACTTCACACAGGAAAATAGCAAAGCTTGGCCACCCTGTTTTACAACCAAATCCAGCCACAGTTAAGTCACCGTGGGAGGTAATTGTTCAGCTTTGTGCCGTTGGAGTATCACATCACCTTATATCACTGTCTCACTCCTGCCACTGGAATACACAAACAGCTCGTACAGCCCTGCAGAAGCCAGCCTAAAATGTTTAAGTGGTCAACAATTTGGAGAGTACATTATGTATGGAGGTAAATGTCGCATTTTTCTCAAAACTGTTTTATGGGTAAGAGGAATTCATGCTAATGTCTGCGAGTCCTTATTCTTAGAAATGTGGAGGCAGAAGGGGTCCCGAGGAGTCGCTTGTGTCTGCTCCCCGAGTAACTAACCTAATCCTAATGAGCAGGACAGTTTACCCTAAAATTTTGCTTAAATCTGCACCGAAATTAAGCAAATACTATTGTCTTGCTCCCAGCAGCATGGGAAACAGTTGATCGCTGCTGTCTTCAGAGCAACTCTTCACATCCCAGAAGGTTCTTCCCTATGATGATAATCCCAAGGAGATGACTGTAATCCCAGGAGATGACTGTAATCACTGCCATCACTGCCTGGCATCCCGGCCCTTCCTTTTGATTTTTGGACCAAAGAAGCCTTAATGAATTCTTTGCATACAGCTTGGAAAACAAGCACCGTGTTGGCCTTGTTGCCAGACTTGGGCTCTTGCAGGAGGAGCGGTGTGGACAGGGCTCTGGCTCCTGGGAGGGAGGAATAACCATCTCCCACGGTGTGTGCAGTGTTCCTATAAATACACACGGTGCTTTGCAGGTGTGTCCCCACTCCTGACTCACATTTGGGGTATGATCCGTGCCACTTTCCAGATCATTCTCTGCAGAACTGCTGCCTTGGCTGCTCATTCCCTTGCTGCCATTCGTGCATTTCATTTTTTCAGAGTTTTGAAGTTACTGCTTTTCATATGTGCCTCTATTGATTTTCCTGGTATTGATTTGGAGGGGTGAGCTGTTTTATCCCCTCGGTATCACCTTGAATTCTGTGTCTATTGTTTAGCAAGACCTGTGCTGCTGGGATGTTTGTGGGATTGCAAGGAGGGGTAAATGCTCTTAATAAGGTGCTTTTTCCACCAGGCTCCAGAAATACTACATTGTTATATGGATGATTTTGGCAGCTGGAGGAGATCCTGTGTAACTGGGGATCCGTGGGTGAAGCGCAGCATCCTTGGAAACCTTTGCTTTTGGTGCATCTGGAGTGGCCTGTTTTTTCAGGCACCTTCTCATCGCCTCATTTTGCAATGAAGTTCAAGAGACTATTGAAGGGTCATTCACAGTTAGTACCTAGAATAAAGATAATTGTGGTTAATGGTACTTCACATTGGTCACAGATCTGATCTAAGAGGTTATAGTGTCCCTCCCGTGACTCTGTCCCTCTCTGGAGCTGACCATCCTCCTGGGTGCAGCAGCTCAGCCGTTGGTGGGGTCAGACCTGTGGGATGACCCCCCCCTTGGCAAGGAAACAGCAGTGTCACCAACGTGCAGGTGTGTGTTCAGGTGTCACTGACACTGGGTGTGTGGGCACAGCCTGCCCTTTGCCTGGCTCCATGGGCAGTATGGATGAGGTTGACGTTTCCCAGTGGTGACAGCTTCCCAGTGGTGACAGCTTCCCAGTGGTGACAGCTTCCCAGTGGTGACAGCTTCCCAGTGGTATGGGACTCTTGCCAGCTGCCCACCAGCAGAATGTGTATTTACAGTTAGCAGGGAATGTATCCTGCCACGTGGATGGAAAACGTTAACTGTGTTGCAGCCAAGATGTCTAAGAAGATTAAGATATTTTTTTTGTTGAAAATCCAGCTCCCTGTTTAGCACTTCTCAGCGTCCTGGAATGATTGTGTGTGTGGGTGAGTTTTTCTCTTTTATTTTTACTATTTACCTTTCCTTTCTTGTACTTGATGTGTGACCTCACAGCAGTAGTGAAAAGTTAGGAAAATGTGATTCAAGGTTTTAAGGTTGCTGCTTTATATCCACATCTGGGGTTTAATCAGATTGTCAGGGAAATAAATGAGAAGGCTTTTCCTCTTTCTGACGCCTGTTAGACTTCCAGGTTCACTTCTGGATGGTGGTATCGTGACAAATCAGTAGCTTTCTCTGTCCCTTGTGTTCAGTTCACGCCACCGTACCTCTGGCTGAAGCCCTACTGCCTGCCATGAAATCTCACCAGTGACCTGTGGGATAAGAGCAATTGCTCTACAGCAGTTCTTCAGCCTTTATAGTGGTTTAAATTAAACTTACGATAAAGTTGGATAGTGGTCCAGACTAACTTTAAAGGCTTGACGGTATTCTGCTTCCCCCCAGGTGCCCCCAAACCAGAAGGAATTGCAGGAATTGCTGTCACAACCTGTGTCACAGTCACACGGTTTTACATTTCAATGGGGATTTTGGTGCATTTGTCAAAAAAAACCCCATTTTTTTGTGGGTTGATCCCCATACATCTGCCTTTGTGAATCACGTCACATGTTGCATCCCTTCCAGATGTGGAAATTTTGTTTCAATGAGACTAGACAGGAAAAGGTCAGGTGGTATTCCTTGATGTGTCTTGAGATAAAACCAAGCTTTCTGCAATGAACATAGTTTTGACAGCAGTCTGTGCTCGTTTTAAATATTAAATATGCAAAATTGGGCATTTTCAAAAATGCCTGGGAGTTTTGGTCTCTGGTATTTGTTGAAAGTGAATGGGATTTGGGGCAGTGCCTGCCTTCAGCAGCTCAGAAAATCACCCTGGGAGCGTGGGGCTGAGACTGGTGCTCTCCTCCTGCAAAGGCAGCTCCAGCGGAGGAGCAGACTCTGCCTTGGGTTCGCCGATTCGAGCAAGTCGACGAGGGAATGTTGGAGAGGCTGCTGTGGAAAGCAGGGCAAGAAATGCCCAATGCCCACGCAGGCCAGTGCTCAGCCTGGCAGACAGTGCGTATTAAACCAGGGTGATTTATGGAACTGTTTCTGTTAAAAGGTTCCTCGTGCGCTTTAGAAAGCGGAGCTGCCAGATTGGTCAAAATCCAATCCCCAGCCAGTTTGAATTGGCTGCCGGGTGCAGTACTAACCGTGGCGGATCTCTAACAGCCGTTTCATGCAGGCTTTGCAGGCTGCCACATCCTTGCTGCTTCGCAGAAAACAGACAGTGTCAAAATGTTACGCGGTATGAGGACATTTCCATGGTAACGTTAGCATCCCATGACACCCGTTCTCGTACTGCGGTGTCGGTGCATGCTGTCGGCGTTACACATTCTTCCTCCATCTGGGGCCTTTAGGTACCGATCGTATGGATTTCTTCAGTGAAGGCTCGTAGTTATGGGGCTGAGGGTGGAAGAGGTACTCTTAAATTAGGCAGGTATTCCTGCTTTTAGCATAGCAACTCTCTCATCATTCAGCTTAAAAGCACCTCTTTCTACTGTGCTACTTTTTAGCAGCTTTTTCTCTCTGATCAGACAGCTGACTGCAACAGCTGCTTTCTACCTGGCATCGGAGGCCCCCGCACTCCTCTATCTCACAGCTCTTTGTCAGGTGGCTCCGAGATCACTCAATTCGTGAAGATGCTCCAGTCTTGTTTGAGGTCCCATCCTTTCAGCCTGGAGAATGGTTCACGCTGATGTCCATATGCTGATGTCCGTATGCAGCCCCACAGCGCCCTGCTCCCTCCTCCACTGCCTTGGCACCAGCCATCAGCTGCTCCAGGGACTGCTGGCCATGGGGCTGGTTTTGGATAACAGCCTGAGGTCTTTGGGTACAGTCTCATCCGAGGCTATCTCTGGTTTCATTTGTGTCTTGATCAATGGTTTCAGCCTGTAGATATTTCAATATTTTACACTGCAGTAATAATGTCCCACTAGGATTCTCAGTATTCCTTCTGTATTTTTCCTCCCCTTTCTTGCTGTATTTCCTCTAGGTGTATTTTTTTCCCCTTTTCTTTCTGTATTTCCACTAGGTGATGTTTTCCAAAATCAGCGTCATATTTTTTTTTTTTTTCACTATGCAGGCAACATATGTTTATTGGCTCCTTTCCATTGACACAGAGAAAGCTGTTCTCAATATTTTATTGATAAGCTAGAGCTTTGGCAGGAAATAATAAAGGTAAAGATGTTTTCTGTGAGGCAGCCCATGGCCCTTCCTCCACTGCACATTTTTCACTTCTGCCTTGTACTTTTTAAGATCAGGAAAGAGATCTTGGTTTAGTTACTGTGCGTGTGTAGGTTCTGAAAATTGCTTGGGTAAAGAGGCAGTCATTTAACTAACAATTTGCCTACCCAATGTGCATAAGTGATGGATGTGCAAACTAGATATGTGGGTGCACATCAAGACTATTTCTCACACAGCCATGCTGCAACATAAAAGGTCACGTATGATAAAACTCAGGCTTGTGATTTTAACCTCTAGTCTAAAGTATTTCACTTGAAGAGACTGAGAGAATAAGTGGGAGACTTGAGAAAGTGCAGGTTGGGAATAGAGGAGGGAGCAGAATTGTCTTTTGATCATATCTATTCCTCAGAACCGACTTCTGGACTCTTTCACAACAGTAATTCTCAGCTCTCCCGTTCTGCCCAGGACTGTGCTTTGAGCCATGCCAGAGTCCCAAGTTATCTTTCTATAAACTTGTTTTTCATCTGTTTCCGCTGAATTCCTGGCTTCTGCCTAGTAACAGAGTAGATCTGTCGCTGTGACCTGTCTGCTCTGTGTCTGCAGAAACACAGCTCCTGGACAGGAGGCGGCTATTGCGTCCCAAACTCAGTTTTTCTCAAGACCCAACCCAGGCCAAATGCCTCCAAACCTGGCATCGTGTCGGCCCTATTTCACTAGTTTTTCTATTTCTGTCTCAGTACTGCCTGGCTTTCCTACTAGAGAGCTCTATGAAAAATTGCATGGTCGGTTGAGGCAAAATTTGGCTTGCTGCTCTAGGAATAATACCAGGCAAATTATCCACAGTCCATTTTAGTTGGTGAATTTGACTCTCTGTTTTCACAGTCTGTTCACTGCAGCCATCTGCTGCAGAGAGACAGCAAGCTTGTGGGACAGATTGACTGTGAAAATCAGGAAGTCTTATTTTGGGCCGTAATTTCATTTAATTTCCTGAAATCTAGAAAACTGCTTATTCCCTTAAACACCTTTCCCCTAGAGCCCTAAGAATGGGTTTCCAAAGATGACCCGTACAGGGTATTAACCGCATGAAAAATGTTGGGGAGGGTGTGACAACATGATGACCTGGTAATGTATCATGGATCAAAATGTTCATTAATAATTTCCAAAGTGTCTATCAGTTTTGCTAAGATTGTGCTTTTATGTATGGATTGACCAATACAAAAGTGTTCTGCAGGTGTCAGTCATGCAGATTAAAGCAGTATTTGGGCTCTGATATGCAGTAAATGGTTTGAAAACTGTATTTTGCCTGCTCAAATGCTAAATACTATGTCAGGAAAGATTCTCAGCCTTTTATTTCAGTTTGTAAGGGGGGGGGGGAAGGACGGGGGAAGCTTAACATCTTGATATGAGTACATCTTACAAGGTTTAGACATTGTAAAAGATTTAGTGACCTGCTCTCTGAAGCTCTTATAGTCATCAGATCTGAGAGGAAATTGCAGTCAAAAGTGAACATTTTAAAACTTGCTGATCTAAGTGGTCTAATAGTCGACCTGTTTTTCCCCTTGATATTCCTGTGCTTATCTCTTCAGACCTGCAGGTGCTCAGTCCACTAAGGCTGCAGTGCAGAAAGGGGGAAAGAGCTGCAAAACTAGGACAGACTTGGATTATATTTAACAATGTTCTATTTTGACTTGACAACCAGCTATCGAACACCTACAAGTTTGCAACTGTGATTCACTCGGAAGCTGACATAACCAGTGTCACGTTGTATTAATAGCTACAGAATTGTAACTGCTTTTAGCAATGAGACTCATTAACAGCCCCTACAAACACACTGACAATCTCTTGAAAACCTGAAAATATTAGGTGTAGATAAAAATGGATTATGCCATAAAGGAACCTCCCTGGGCTGCCAAATGTGTTTACAACAAGTTGTTGCAGGTGTTATGCATAATGATTCCTCTTCATCCCTTCTAGTAGGTCTTACTGATAGCAAAAGGTGTTTGAGGACTGATCCACCCTCTAAATTAATTAGAAGCTCCTGATCTAATGGAGTTACGTGATGTGAGTGTATTTAGGAGTTACTGTGTCTACAGCATTTTCCTGGGCAAGTGGAGGCTGCCCAACCAACTCCTGCATAGGACTGATGATGTTTTGGGAGGCCCTTGGTCCTTCACTTGTTTCAGTTGAATATTTGGCTTCAGTGGGACATGTTGTTGTGACAAACCGTGCCTAGACAGTACTCTCCAGGCTGTACTAAGCATGCTGAGTTCAGCTTCCCTTTGAGCTTTGCCTGCTTTCCTCAGTGGGGGCTGGCAGCCGCCTCCAAGGAGATTGGTGCGGAGGAGGTGGAAGTGTTCATTGCTTCCTACCATGTTCTTTGAAGAAACTGAATTAGTAGCTAACGATGGTGGCGTATAACTGGTCCTCACCAGCCTCCCTTAACTGTCCTCTGGGGTGAATGAGGCAGTTACTCTTCCAGGCTCTTTGTAAAGTCATCCCTGCGTTACATACATGTGGTTTGAAGGTTGTGGCGAGATAGGTCAAGACGTTGTTGTACAAGTGAAATGAAAACTGAGATTCAAGAGAGGACGTGTTCAGGATGGCGTTGGCTCGATGTTGAGTTGTGTAGTCAGACTTGTTGCCGGGAGTAAATCTGTGGACGTGTACTTTTGTGCTGAGATTTCTAATGCTGTGGGTACCTCTGGGAGCTGGTCACTTGCTCCTGACAGCAGGCAGTCATCTGCGTTCCTCCATTCCTTCTTTGCCCTCTTATATACATCACGCTGCCTCTTTGCTTCCTTTTGGCCATGAATAATTCAACTGTGTTTAAGTTTTCAGGTGATGTCTGCTCCGTCTCATTCATCTGTCACCCGTTTTTTGGCGTCTGTCATTTGGATGTGACTTTGCTTTTGCTGACCTGCGACTCTTGGGCTGGCCTCGTGTGCTGACTTCTGGAGACAGAGAGTCTCCTGAGACCAGCAGGAATGATGGCTCAGGATGCAGCAAAATTGCAAATCACAGTCCTTTGAAAACAGTCCGGCAAGGGAGCAAAATGCCTTATTTTGAGAAGATGGAAATATCCTGGATATTTTTTCCCCTTTCTCATTGTTCTTTTCTACAGGCTTAGAAACTTTGTTTTCAAGTACACCACCGAATGGTCCTTCACCCTTCCTGCCCTAGAGTTATCAGTAGATGTCCAGATAATTAAGTACAGTTGATCACCTTTCAGCAATGTTTTTTATATTTTAAACGTTGCAGTAGGAAACGATTCATTGGGCATATAACACAGCAAGTGATCAAACCACCTCTGCGTTGGAACAGCCTATGACAGTGCAGGAGTGTAATTAGTAAGACACATAGAATGGGATTGAAAAAAGATGTGAAAATAAGCAGAAGGATTTGAAAAGGATTAGGAGAGTAAATGACAAACCAGTAGTTAAATGGTGCATGATTAATGACTGTAGAAGTAAAAGGTTGACTAAATATTGTGATTCTGTAATGGTTGCCCTGAAGTAATAGAAAATAGTTTGTTCTGAAGACACCAGAAAGTGGATTTGTATCGACACATGTGCTGACTCCAAGTTTAGACCTGTTTCTTAGACTTGGCTTAGGTCAAGGTGAACATCCCCTGAGATACTTTCCTGGTTGCCCTGATGACCTGAGATTCATCTTAATATAAATGATCAGCACCAAAAGACTAGGTACCCCGCTGAAACGCCACGAGACAGTTTATTCCCCTTCTGAGCCTTGGTACAGGTGGGAGTGTCAGAGCTGTCTGGAGTCACAGAGCTTCAGTGGCTCTTTGACGTTAAAGGAAATTATATGTGTACTGGGATTGCTATTCTTAGGTCTGTAAAACTGGTTTGTATATGCAAAAAGAATCTGAAGAAGATGTTGTGCTTAGAGGAGTAAGCAGGAGTTGCTCTTGGTACCGTGGAGCTCTGGGCATCACTCTTTGTCTAATACTGACTTTGTCATGTCTTTTGTATGATGCCTGATCCGGGACTGAATTTTATCTCTGTTTTCTTATCGCTGCATCTTAAATTCTAATTTTCAAGGAGGTACTGAGCTCCTCCATGTGTTTAGTAAATATACCGTTGAGGACTTTGAGCAAACTCTGAAGTTTCTCTTTTCTGTAGTATCTGGGTCTCTCTGGTGATTCAGGATGAGTGTGTGCATGTTCCTAGCTGTGCTTCCCCTTCACTCTGAGCCTCCAGCCCTTCTCAGATCTGCTCTCTTGTGTCTTAGAAGGAACAAAGTAGGATATTAATGCATTTTAAAGTTAAGACTTGTCTCAAACAGTTAAAAGCCAACAGAATTGTAATTGCCATCCTAATATTGAGATACTTTGACCAAAGATTTGTGGTTGACATAATTTTTCCATTGGGAGCATTGAAGCAGAACTTCGGGATCGGGGAATTTTGAATGCAGCCGAGTGCTTGGTTTTGGCTGTCGGGAAAAACTTTTGCTGTTAATATTGGAGTATGGAGCCCCTGTGAAATCATTCTGTAACCTTTCATGGGTGCTGTGTGTTGATGTGTGTGCTTCCAGCAGGGCAGGGAACTATGGAGAGCATCTGCTCCCTGTCCTCGCTGGAAAGGATGCAGCTGACAGTGGAGGAAGCAGTTTCTCTGATTTTCTTCCTTTTTTTTTTTTTTTAAAACAACGTCTTGTTACTGTCAAAAGTAACATTTTTCCTGTTACTGCTTATTTATGATGACAGAGTTGGATATAAATAATGGCATGTAGTTACCAGTTTCTTGTTTCTTCAGCAAGAGCACGCTCGGTTGCTGTTTCCCTGCAGGGTGAGTAATTCCCCACCGGGTTCTTGGGGGCTTTTATGTTGTGTTGGGAGAGAAAAGAAAAACTTTTTCAAATAGGTGAGTCTGACTGTAAAAATCACAGGAACTGGAATAATGTGTGAGTGGGAAGGGGACAGATTTAGGACTCTAAAGTGGTTTTGACTCATTTTTGGAAGTCTGCATTTCAGTTGGTGCTCCTCACCGCCTTCCAAGGAGTATTGCAGGCATAGCTGAACTAATTAGACCTCTCCTTCCTAGACACCCCCACCGGCTCTCTGCTGGCTCCACCATCATCTGCAGGGTTTGGATGTGCAGGCTGCCATCTGGGCATAGCTGGAGCATCCCTCAATGCTGTCCTGGCTCTTGCTGCTTCTGTCAGTAAGAAGCTGAAACAGACGTTTCCTTTGGTGGGGGCACTAATTTAGATCTCTTTTCTGTGGTGCTCATTTTTATGAGTCTTTGGGAATGTGCTGCCTCTGAAACCTGACCTTTCTGTGCAGTTCAAATGTTCAGAAGTTGTGAAGAGGAGAGACAGGTCTTGTTTCCAGAGGCAGCTCTGTTGAAAAGGTTCTCTCTCCTCTGTGGAGAGGGAAACTGCTGCTCCTGGGCTCTGTGCTTAGAGGGAGGGTTGGATTATCAAAGGTATTTAGCCACCTAAAGAGCCCCCAGAGCTTTAAAAGGTCCTTCATGAGCTAATTCCCACCGATCTGGTATCTGTCCACGTTGTCAAAAGGCTGAACATCGTTAAGAATTTGGCCTTTAACCTCGAGCGACGCGAGGCTGAGGGATGCCCTTCTGCGTGCAGGCGGCCAGCGCGCACCGTCCTGCGGGGCAGGAGGGACCACAGGCAGACTGAGCCCTTCCTCGCTCACCACCACGGGAGTCCCACGCTCTCCTGGAGGCTGTGGGCCTCAGGGAGCTCCAGACCTTCCACGGAGTCAGAGGCCCGGAGTGCGAAGTGTAAATAATCTGAAGCTGCGGTAAATAATTAGCTCTCAATAAAATGTCTGCAGTGACTTTCATCTCGTCAGTGAAGTCATTATTGGAGGTGTGTACTAGGAATCTGTTAATCTTCAAAGATAAAACCATCTGTATAAAGTGTATCAGTATGAAAGATATTCTCTCGCTGTGGGACAAATGACTGTATGAGAAATGGATTTGTATTATACACGGCTTTATAACTGGGGTCTTTGTCTGTAGCTCTGCGTTTGTTGGGCACAAATACAGAAGAAAAAGATTTTATTTAATGCAACTGCTGTTTTATTTATAATGCTTTGAATGGGAAAATCTTTCCATTGTAGTGCAACAGTCTGTGCAGGGTGCTTTTGATTTTAGCAGGTAGCATTAAGAAGAGTTCAGTTCTTTCCTGGATACATGTGCCCGCGCTGCATTGCAATGGGAGCTAATGGGAATAGCCAGAATACGTCCCAAGTACTAGAGCTTCTATAAGAAATTTCAGCTGACCCTTATGTAGGGTAGTCATATACATTGATTTTGGATAGAAAAGAGATCAGTAAATGAGTTACTGTCATCTGCCCATCATCTGCTGGGCATTAGGGGTTAATCAGTGAGCGATGTCCAGAAGACCAGTGAGAGTCCTCCGGTCAGACTTGTGAACTGTTACCAGTTTTACCTTCCCGTGTCCTGGCTTACCTACAGAGGAGGTCACACGGTGTTAGAGCTGGGCTTAATGAAGAGATGAGGTGGTGTCTCCTCTTTGAGGTCTCTACTGGACTGGCAGCATACAGTGTGTCAGTAAAGCTGTTTTGAGGGAAATCAGGCTCCGTGTTCAGTAGCTCCCAGCTTACGGAGTTCAGCCTCTGAGCACAAAATTGCTTTGAGTTCCAATAATTCATCTCCCTCCAACTGCTTTATTGTCATTTGATTTATTAATGAGTTGGCTCGGACATCTGTCCTAATGTTTTATCACAGCAAAGGGAAAGCAAGGGTTGTGCAAGGCACAGATTGCAAACAGGAGCACGTTTTGTGTGACCAGTAGCCCATTTCCCTGCAGCTGGTCCCACGGGGACAGCGGGGTTTGACAGGGAGTGCAAGAGCTGGAGCTCCTGAACTCTAACCATGCTTTGTCCATCAGTATCCCTTCCCAAGACTCAGCATCTCTCTGGGTCTCTCTTGCTGTAGAAGAACTTCAGATCGTGCTTCCTTTTTTTCAGAAGTGGATTGTGATGGTTAATTAGATAATGTTTGTAGAGCGGCATATAAAACCTGCCAAGGGTTACTGTCCTCACTGGTATTATTAGAGCTGGAGGAAGGCTGCCAGAAGGTATTGATTGCTTGGTAAAAATAAACCCCTCAAACTTCTTTGGTCTTTATTCATTATAGCTTTTTATCTTTGCATCCTGCAAACATTTCAGAGGGTGGATTTGTTTGCCAGAAGATCAAAACAAAATGTTGACAACTACTGGTGCCAATTTGTAGCCTCCTGTGTGGGCGACATCAGAGTAATTTGTGCAGTGCTCTGGAAAGTCTTTCTAGGCTTTAAATCCACTTGAATCCTGGAACTGTTGTGTTGAGCAAAGCATCCAAGTGCCCAGGTAGGGATGGCACGTTGAGTACGGACTAGATGATCTCCAGAGGTCCTTTCCAACCCCATATCATTCTGTGATTCTGAGAGAATCTCTTTGCGGCTTGTGAAACTGTATTGTTTATAGAAGCTTGTATATACCTCCTAAAGTTGACATTTTGATTTGTTTAGTGAAGTTTGTTGATTAGTTGAGTAAAAGCAGAGTCTTGCAATGTATAGTGGGTGCTGTTGAGAGAACTGTGGCTGACTGGTGGGAAGGGCTTGCTGCCTTCTGTGTTTTCTAGTTCGTCTCACAGTGATGGTTTACAGCTTCTCTTATACCTCACTGTGGAAAACAAAATGTCACACTTTGAATTCATTAAGCAGCTGTGCAAAGGAGGGGGGACTGGTGAAAGGGAAAGCTGTTTTACACAACAGTAAAATACAGGGGGAAAAGTCACATATCTGTAGCGGAAAACACATCAAGAAGACAAACATTGTGTAGCATTCAGAAGAGCCAAGTCATGCTTGGTGAAGTGAACTTTTTAAGGAGAATGGATACAGCAGGAGGATGCTTCGAGCAGGAATATGGCTTACAGGTTACCAGAGGGATGTACTAGTCATTCACGGATCCAGAGGACTAAAATTTAGTTGTCACTTCAAAATCAAGTGCGGTCTTACGGTTTCTCTGAATGAAATGTGCAGTGAGAGCGGAAACAAAACATAATGTCCTTCTCGAAATTAGGCCAAGGGCAAAGCAGAGACCTCCAAACATCTGCACGTGCTACGACCTAGAAATTGCTTCAGTGGGGAGACTGAAGCCGGGCTTCGGTGGAGGCTGCAAAGTGCTTTCTGTGCATGTGTCAGACTCGCAAATGGATTCACTTTGCTTATCACAAGTCCCCTTCGTGTTCATTTCCAGCCATTAAGCTTCTTCAAATGAACAGTTGGGTAAATATAAGTTTTTAAGCAAATATTGATGGCTGCTCTTAGAGCCATCCAGCATTTGAAGACCAACCTGTCACGGAGCAAAGGGCACATCTTGTCAAAGCCACCCATTAGTGCTTGAAGGTCCTGTGCTGGCCCAACATGCCAACCTGCTTGCTCGGTGCACTGACCAATGTTATTTTTTGGTAGTCTTGAACAAGTTCCAGCTTCTTTTGTTTTAGAACTCTGGACAATTTGTGAGCAAAGAAAGGGCAAGATCTATCAGCAGATGCTATAAACTCACTCTCCCAGTGCTAGTTGCTCAGATTTCTTCTGGAAGTAACAGATGTGAGCAAGTCTTCCAGCTGCCTGTTGCATAAAGCATGGGTGAAAAAGGTTTTTAAAAAAAAAGAAAGGAAATGATGGAGTTAATGTGTAGCTGTGCAGGTACGTTGGTGGTGAAAGGGAGGAATGGGCCAGTGTTGAAAAATGGCAAAGAGGTTTCTCTTATTGACTTGTGTCATAACCCATCAGTAACTTAGAGACAGAAGAAGAGCTGTGGGACATGAGGCAGTAAAGACCTGACAGTAGAATTTAACATTTTTCCAATGGAGCTGTTTATATGTAGTTGCCCATTTGAGGAGACCACTGAATATAGATTTTTAATGCTGGTGCTGCTAGACAAGTTCTCAAGCGGGCATTGCAGCATCGTCCCTGATGGTCCACCTATATGTGGAGTTAGACATGAGCATGTTGAGTGAGAGTGGAGGAGCAGATGCTCTACAGGTGGAGAGGGCCTGCCCTGGTGGGCTGGACACAAAGGGAGCAGGGAGATGACACAGGGCATCCAGTAAACCTATAGCACAAGCTATAGAGGAGAGAAGCTTGGAAGGCGCTCAGGAAGTGAATGGGATCCTACTACAGCCTGAGGACTGTGATCTCGCTTCTCTGTGTTGTGGCAAAATGGAAGGAGTAAGAGGTTTTTGTGTCTGTGAAAGTGTCTGGAGAAAGTCAGGGAGATGGTAAGAAAGTCTGACACCATGGAGCAAACCTGTGAGGGAGACGAGTGCTGGGACAAGGCATCAGCCTGACCTCCTGATCACCAGCAGTATGGGGTTTACCACCATCCCCGTGTAAGGCACAGCTAAATGGGAGATGGTGAAACCTGAAAGCAGAAGGATGGCTTCTTCCTAGAGAGCCCCACTTCTGCCAGCCGTGATTTTGGACTGTTTAATATTAGAGTGCTCACCTCATAACCCTGTGAGTAGGAGCTGCCCAGATTCATTGGGATGCATCTTCAGGATGCTGGCCCAGCCTCCACTGACTCCTGGCTTGGGGACTTCTTCTGCTCCTGACTTTTTTTCCTCATTAATTTTGTCCCGTTGGTTTTTGAGCCCTTGTCCATGTCCAGCAGGACCAAAAAGTCCTGCAGCAAGGAGATAACCCTCTCCTTGGCAGGGAGCAGTGTCCGTTGTCCCTCTCGCCTCATTAGGATGTCTTCTCAATTGGTGGCATGATGAGTTCTTGGCTGTGGGTTGCCACAGAGCTGTGGTGGGGCAGACCCTAATTTTAGCACATTATGCTGGTTTAATGATAGTAATAGAAAGTCAATTTATAGGCAAGAACAAATTGCCTTTTTATATGGGGAGGAGAATAATTCATCCCGTGTTACATTATTAAATTTGTAATCTTCATTTCTAATGCTTTTCAAAAGTGAATATTAACAGAATCTAAAATACAGATCTTAAATTTATGAGCTGCATTTTTTCCTCAAACTCCTCAAGTTCTATAATTTGTCTTTAAAGGTGAACTTCAGCAAGGTTTGGTTTTTTTTTTTTAACTTAATAAATTAAAATCCCTTACTCACTACCTATCTCAGGACAAGCTTAAAGGCTCCACAGATACTTATGTTTTAAATAGCAATAATGGATATCTATTTCCGTCTTTGCTGAGTGGCAAGTTCTGAGTTTAGGCTTATTCCCTAATGATAAAAGATACCAGAGAGGAAAAAAAATGACACATTTTCATATGCCATTTGCTAGCGAGGAGGCTGTTGTGATGCTCTTTTTTGTTGCCAAGGAAACAGAGCCCTGAACTTGTGTCTCCGCAGGCAGGAGGAGGAGGAATGGACGTTATTTCACTCCTGAGCTTGCTCTGTAATTTTGACTTGTGATTGGGGACCATGAATGGGTTGGGACTGAGGGTCTCTCTCTAAAGTTCACTTTCACAATTGTGTGTTCTATCTCCTTACGTTTTTTTTCCATGTTGAAATCAATGTGAAGGCTGGAGCCTGATGGCACAGGGTAGGTGGCTGTAGGCGCGTGGGTCACTGTCTGGAGTGAAACAGAGCAGTTGGTGATGGAAGGGGACTGTGCTGCATCTGAAATTGACTCCTCTGACTTTGCCAGCACCATCTCAAGAAAACCCAAGGCCTCCTTATGTCAACCTGGTCTTTATATATGAGAATAGAAATATAAAAGTTAACTGCAGGTGTAAGAAGGAAGCAAGTTATGCATATGTAGGTGCTTCATAAACAAGGTTAATGCACAGTGTCCTCTTCTGACCTTGTTTCATTACTGTTGGTCAGCTGTTGCCTGCACATCTTATGAAGAGGTTCCCATCAAACTTTTTTTTTTCCTGTTAGTTATGTTAAATCTATTGTTTCCCTCCTAAATAAAGACAGATACTGCTCTGTAATGCACGTTTGATCTTTCTGAACTGGCAGTGTTGTCTGCAAGACCGATACTGGCTGTATCACAAGTACATACTTTTATGTCTTCTTCATCTATTCTCTGTTCTGCTCTCATAGGAGAGAGAGAGAAATCACCAAGGTGTTCCAAAGCGTTTTGCTCATCCCTGCTCCTTCTACAAAATGTGTTTAGAAATATTTGGCTCAAATAATGAGATTTTGGTCAACTTGCTGCTGTGTATGTGCCATGGGGTAGCAATGCTACAAACAGCCATCAGCTTCTCGTGAAGCTGGGCTGGTGTGCAACTGCTTGACAGTATGAGTGATCAACACAAATTCCATTCGATACAATATTGAAGGAACACCATAGTGTGCCTCTTCTGGATGAAGGACCAATTCTTCCTTCATCCAATGCTTAGTAATTGAGAAAACTAGGTCTTGGTATTGTTCCCGAAACATATTAATCTGCTCCACTGATGGCTTTTTTGGTTTTGGTGTTTTTTATTCAGACAGGCATGATATTTTGGTTGGTTTCCCACGTTCTCTGCTATCTTTCAGCAGAGATGAAGACATTATATCTGTTTTCCAGCTCTGGCCAAAGGGCTTTTTTAACTCTATTGGAAGCTCAGTACTCTGCTTAGAGAAACGCTCAACTGAATTTCCCCACGGACTTCAAATAATTTGGGGTGGTTTTATATCTGTGCCCTGCTTTTGTGCATGCAGAAGACATGTTGGAGAGTTGACCCCTCAGATGAGAGTCTGTGTGCATCTCTCAGGGTTTAGCCTGTGAAAGTTTTGCTTGAATGTGGTCTGTTTGGGGTTTTTTTGATTTGTTTGGTGTTTGTTTTTTGGTTTTTTTTTTGTTGTTAGGAGGCTGCTGGCTAAACTTCGGCGCCTCTGTTTTTGGTATTGGATGGTGTTTTCCATGTTTAGTGGCTCAACTTCTCACCAGTGGAAGATATTAATGTATGACTGGACTGGCTGTTTGCTATGAGACAAAACCCAGTGTTTTGACCTCTTTGATTTCTTAGTCACCATGAATCACTTTAAATCATAAGGTCCTGCTGCTCCTGTCCTGCTTCTGGGCACCAAAGCCTGATGCTCTCTTCCAGCTGTGCAGAGATGCCTCCAGCCAAATTATCACTGTCATGAAGGGTAGGGTGCCTTCGCTTCATTCCACCCAAGCAGAACCACTTGGGCTGTACTAAAGTGATCCCAGATCATGCCAAGGGATCTGTGCAAGAGACCTGGTGTGAGTGCAGGGGATCTGTGGATCTGTTTGGAAGGGCAGAGCTCTCCGTCGTGGGTTGGAAGAGCCAGTAAGCACGTTGGGCTGCTGCTCTGCCAAATCCTCTCTCTGCCTGCCCTGGGCTCTTCCCCAGGCCTTTGGGAAACACCACTGCCCTCTGTGCTCAACACTTCAGCATCACAGGGATGCTGCAAACGATCTTCACACTGGTTTTTATGCCACTTGAGGGAAAAAAATGGTTCCCTTTAGTGCCCCACGGTGGGATGAGGTAGTTGCCCGGCACAATGGGCGCTGCACGGCCATGGACCTGTCAAAGGGTGTCTCTGCCTGAGTCAAAGCAATGTGTAGAATTAGAGAGGGGAAATGTGCTGGCTGGTTTCCTTCCCTTAGCACTGGCTGCAGGTATTACATGGAAGCACCTCTGGGGAAGGTTGACACAGATAGCTCTATCATCTGGTGAAATTGCCTGGAATTGGAAACTGAATGCCTGAAATTGTTTGACTTCTCTGGAAACCAGACCATCATCTCCCCCTCTCCGCTTCCGCAGCGGATCAAATAATTGCTTCCAAATGGACGCAAGTTATTAAGCAGCGTGTATAATTAAAGTCAACTCCTTGTGAATTTGATCATTGATTTCCTTAAGGAAAATATGATGAAGTAATTACAACCCAAGCTAAACACAAATCAAATGCTATTCTAAGCGTGATTCTGCACCATGATTCTAGTTTATGAATGACTCCAGGGTTCTGTGGCTTCATGCCTGTTAAAGAAATGTGGCTGTGTTTTTAATTGTGTTTATAACAAATGAACAAAAGGTTGCATGACTCATTCACTGTGCCAAGGCCGTTGCTCCCTCTCTGTGTTCACACACACGTGGCCTTGACAAAGCTGCTCTCTACTAAAAGAGCATCAGTGGGACAGAAAAAAAGGGAAATGCCTTCTTAGTAAATCTGTTCTTTCCCCTTGAATTTTGTCAGTACCAAAACTAAACTTTACCTGTGAATTTGAGGGAGGGATTATTTCTTCAATACTCAAGCCAGAGCCCTGTCCTCACCCTCTCCCCTCTTTCCTTCATTCCTACGTAGCACATACTTTCCAGTTTCAAGCAAATTTGGTAGAGAAGTAGAAGATACGCAGACTCTACGAATGCAGTGAAAAGATCATTCTGGGTCAAGAGAAAGACTAAACTATTGCCCACAGGAGAAAATGTCTCATATATAAACTCTGCTGAGTTGAAGCAAAACCCTGGAGTTGAGCATTATAAATCCCCTGGATGGAAAGGTGCATCAGCTCCTCTGAGAAGTTTCAGTGGCTTCAGGAGGCTCATGACCCAAGTCTTCTTCTGCTGTGGGAAAACATAGCTTGTGAAGAGGCTGCTTGATCTTCCCAAGAGTTACAGAGTGAAGAGCAGGACACCAGGCCCTCCCAGGAGGTACCATTAGTGAGCAGGCAGGTCCAGTGGGCTCAGGAAGGGCAGAACAGCCTCATGCGAAGCTTCCTGGCTTAGCAACACATTGGCAGATCCTTCATCTCATGCCATCCTTCTCTTACAGGGATGCTTTCTAGCTGCTTTATTTTTGTAAAGTCACGTCCTTTTTGTGATCCTCTTCTAAACTGAGAGGTTTTCTGCAGCTCAGGCTCATTCATATTTCAGATCCTGGACTTAAGCGACATCCTCAGAGTTATTAATAGTGTGAGATTGACGGTAAAATTAGGACAGAGTGCTCCAATTCAACTCTCTTGTAATTAAGTAGAGATCCTGACCTGGCCTTCATAACTTATGTTGGTCAGCTGGAGGACTTCCAGCCAGAGGGACACAGATCTGCTACACCTCCACTCCTCCTTGTGAAATAATAATAAGAAAGCCCTGGGGTGGGCCTGGCAGACAAACTCGCCACCCACCTCTCGGCTTTTCATGTTTTTCTGATGCCCACATCTTCATAGTTGGCAAAGTTCAAGAGTTTTGAACGGAGAACGCTTTATCTTAAAGCCCTGCTGGTTGGTGGTGCTGTCTGACCTTTTCCCCAGCTTTCTAATAAATATTACAATGTAGTAGTTCAAATAAAATCAGTTAAAATCAGTAGTCCCGTGCCTCTGCGTCCCTGCAGACGGGGCAGTGTTGGGGTTTCATTGCTCGGCTGCTGAAGAAATATTCCAGCAGGGAATTTTCTGTGTGCATATGGACATTTCATTTAATCAGACTCTTGCCTGCAAAGCGTGGAAGATTGGGGGAAGAGAAGGGGGCAGTGTGTCCCATTTTATTATAAAAATAAAAATGCAGAAGCAGCCATCAGATGAAGCTATTTGGATCCTGCTGCTGCAAACAAAATAGAGACATGGAAAGAATTTTGAAGAGTTGGATCTAGCTGCAAAGTAGTTCCCATGAAACCCTCTGAAAGAAACGAATGTTTTTGTAGTGTTATGGTACTGTAGCTTTTTTATGGTGAAAAGCTAAACAAATTTCTTAGGGCAGTCAAAAATCCGTTTAAAAGTCATTGACAGTGGATTATATATGTTTACCTTTTCTCTCTTTTGTAAGTGAAGGGAAAAAAAAAATCTCAAAAATGAATTTTCTTGGCTACATGTTGGTTGCAGAACATTTTCTTTAGACATTTTTAAATGAAAATTTTGGCCATTTGATTTTTTAATATAGATGAATTATCAGAAAGGTCAAAATTAAAAATAGTACCATGGGAACTGAACTGTTTGCTTTTAACCTCAAAAGGAGCAGAAAAAATATATATCACGCTTTCCTAGTTTAAAACATCAAAACATCTCAAGAAAATAGGAAGCAAAATCAATGGTTTACCAGTGCTCCACCCAACCCACAAGAGGTGATAACATCAGACTGGGGGTGGAGACCTGCTCAAATACGGCCATAGAGCTGGATTTAAAATAAACTGCAGCTCAGAGCAGCCAGGAGGAGAAAATGCTGCTTTGGAGTGGGTGAGGAGCTGGGGTCTGGGCTGGCTTGCAGGTTGTTAGGAAGTACAGACAAACCTAAAAACCCCCGTGTGGGGTTTGGTGCTCCCCCTGCCCACACCGGTGGGGTGGGAGAGGAGGAAAGGGTGAAGGGCTCTTCTCCCAGGGCTGTCTTGCAGGGACAGGCTGTGCAGGGCAACCTCAGGTCTGTGTTCTGGTTTTAGCTTTTATAGGAAGGAAGAGGAAGAAGATTTGCTTTGTCCTGCCTAAATTAAGCTCTGTTGGGTTTTACGATAGGGCTGTGGCTTTATGAAGCCTTGCAGAGCTCCTGGCCGTGCACAGCTACGTAATGAGCCGTCCTTCTGCGGGCCAGAGCGAGTTTTCTGGTGTGTGTCTCGTGCTCAGTGGGTAAAGGAGGGAAAGACGGATTCTGAGCCTGCTGTCAGGTGCCTACTTAATAAAAATAACCCCATGAGTGATTTTCAGTCCTCCTTTAGTTCAGAGGAGACATCTTGCTGGCATCTCCACAGGCTGCCCGTGCAGGTGAGGTGTCCCGGCCCCGCTCGACGTTCAGCTGGGGCTGTCACAGCAAGACAAATAGTTGCTAAAGAGCTGACTGACCTTTCCCAGCCCTGTGGATGTACTTAATCTGCACGGATTAAGAATTAACATGCTGATTTTTATTTTTTTTTTCCATCCCATGGAAGATTTTCTGCTTAATTTGGAAAGAAAGGGTGTGATTTTATTAGAGTCTGAATGTAGGGCAAGGGGAATGAAGCAAACAGCTTGATTAGTGCCCCTGTTTATCCCCAGCCATTTTCCATCCAGAAACTGGTGGATCATTCAGGCTGTGATGATAGCCTGGCATGTTCTGGAGCACAGTACAAACTGCCTCTCTTTAGGTGCTCATAATTCACACTCCATTAGGATGTCGGTGTAGGGAATACTTGGCAGGATGTCAGAGCTTGCTAGGCATGATGAGATTGAATTCATCTTGTTAAACTGCATTCTGAAATGACAATCCAGTATTTATATATATATTTTTTTCCTTAGCAGTAACATCTCTTTAGGAGAGTAGCATGGCTTGCTCCAAACACAGATATAGATGTAAAAGGGCTGTGATGCCCACCCTGCCAGCCACTCTGCACAGAGTGTGCCAGGCTGTCACAGGTGTTGGATATTCTTGCAAGGCTGTGGGAAGACACTTCTTTTTTTCCCCTTTGAAGCCGAACAATGGAATTTTTTTTTTCATCTCAGAATTGATTCATGGCGCACGAATCTTAGCACATGTCTGTAGGGATTCAGCATCTGACTAAACAGAAAGAAATCTTTTATTTTTAAACCTATTAGGAACAACGATGCAGTGACAAAGTTTGAAGCAGAGAAGCTAACGTGTTGGCTCTTTTTCTCAGAATATTTGAAAATAAGTAGGTAAAATGCTCAGTACTGCAGCAGACTCTCACGAGGTGCTGCGAATCCCACTGCTGCTTTTGCTGTGTACCCACAGATGTGTTGAGGACCAGTTGTTGGCCTTGGGGACCTTCTTCCTCATCTCAGCACATGTTAATATCCAGATGGGTACTTGGTGTTTTCCTTTTTCATTTTCAGCCCCAAACTGCCTTGCATCATCTGTTTTTTTTTTTTTTTTTCTTCTTTTCTGGGGCAAGCCTTCCTGGAGAAGAAAGGAAGAAGCAAGTCTTTGTATTTGAGTGAAGTTTAGGGATGTGGGAAACGAAAGGCTTGTAAGTCCTTGTTGGAGCCAAGGATAGAGCAGGCAGATTTGGTGTAAACCACTGCATAGCTCAGGGCATGTCTCCTCTGCAGGGAGGCAGGTGCTGTCCCACCCAGTCCCCTGGATGCTGCCTACAGACACACTCTGCTGTCACAGATGTCCATCCGCCTCATCTCTGCTTCTACATGATCTACAACATGCTCTGAAGGGTACATCAACTCTGTTAGATTGGTTTTTTTGCTCTGTTTCCCCACTGGGATTGTCAAGTCTCCATCCTTCCTAAGTGCTGGTTTGTACCTGGACCTCATTTTGGAGCAAAGCAGATATTTCACTTGCTGAGGAGCCCAGGTGTGCTGCCAGAGACCAAAGTCTGCCCAGGTTGATACCCTGCAGCACGTATGGATGCAGATCGATGCAGACTGCTTGGCTTGTGTAAGAAAAGCAATAGAAATGCAATCTCCTCACTCAGGCTTGGACTAATCTTTCCTGGAAAATACACCACTCTGTCTTTTCCTCTTTTCCAGAGCTCTGCAGTAAGAACAGGTGAAAGTAAGCATCCAATTGATTTCCCTTCCTGATTTTCCTCTTGCACCCCAGGGTGAAGTTTGGGAAGCAAAAAAAGCAAACCAGTCTGGTTTGCCAGCCCTTTGGTGTGTATGGGGTGCCCTGCGTTGGTACTGCCTGGCCATGTGCTTTGGGTACCATTGTGTTCTGTGCTTGGGAGCAGTTGATTAATTTAGGAGCAAAGCTGATTGAGTTGAAATTCGTCGATTCCTCATCTCAGGGTTAAATCAATATCAATTAATGCTAAAGTGTGGGAGGGTCCGTAGCACATGTATCATGCTGGTTTCTTTTTGTGTTGGTAGCATCCAGCAAACTGTGCAAACATGGAAGAGAAAATTGAAACCAAGCTGGAAAAGAGAAGGAAGAAGGAAGGTACCAAACGCCTGGGTGGGGGAAAAGGAAACAACGAGAGAGGAGGTAGTGAAAGGGGCACTCTCCATCCCTCAGAAACATCAACTCAATAAACATCTATTGGATATGGAGTAATTCTGTGTAGTAGTAATAATTACAGAATCATGACCTTGTGATGAACTATTGCAGAACTTGCATAGATTTTTTTTCAAGACTTGATGTTCTGTGGGCAGGGAGAGACTGGTCAACAGCAGAGGAAGAGTTGTGCATTAGACTGACATAGAAGAGGATGTGAGAAACAGTGACTCTTTCCTTGGGGGAGAGTAGGGGACAATGCTGCTCTTTTATTTTATTTATTTATTTACTTCCCACACCCAAGATTAAAGCAAATACAATTCTCGGTGTCAGGCAGTTCTGCCACAGAGGCTGCATCCTTCTTGAGAAGAGCCACCTCTCCATGCAGTTGAGAGCTGGATCTATATCTAAGGAAGGGAAGTCTCCAAAGGATGCTCTGCTCTGCGTGGTCCTGCCCTGTCACTTTGCTCCTCTTTGTCCGTTACTGGGTCGTCTGGAAGAAACTTTCAGTTACTTGGTCTGATGTCACTCCCAGACAGAATTAGGGGAAATGTTATAATGAGATCCAATTAATAAAGAACAAAATTATGGGAATATAATTAATACCAGTCAAGAAAGATTTAGGGAAAATGGGTCTTGTCAGATATTTTTTAGTAGAAGCAGGTATCTGGGTAAATGTGATAAGTATGTAAGGGTTTTGTCCTAGAACAACATGACCCTAAAAAATCTGATAGCGATAAATAGATAAGAAATTTACTTTACATTTCAAAAAGCAGTTCTCAAGGAAGAGCTTCAAAGGCAGGAAGCTCTTTTGAGGGCCTGGTGCAATCTTAACTTTTTCATTTGATTTGGAGCAAGGATGAGTTTAAACCTTACTAAATTCACAGGTGATATGCACATTAGCAGGTTAGTAAATGGTATTGAGAGTGGGCGAGTTATATAGAGCTGTCTGGACTTTTTGCTCTCTCCCTTCAAATAAAATGTGTTTTCTTATGTATTTCTTAATATAATGTTCTACAAGGTGGTACCAGTAGGGCAGGCAGGGACTGCACAGCATCCGGGCGAGATGTGGTGTTGTACCAAGAGTTTACAGTGGTCTTGGGAGATGCAAGCAGAAGCAGGGAAGATGAGAAGTACAAGCTGATTTTTACCTCTGTACGTGTTTTTGTACTAAAATGCGCTCTCCAGTTCTGCTGTGTGCATTCTCAAAAGGGCATTTAAAACCTGGGGAGGTCATTAAAAAGATTCAAGGGTAGGAGAAAAAAAATGCCAGAGCATGAGAAACATAAAGAGCTCAGTCTGTTTAACTTGTCAAAAGAGAGTGAGAGGTGACTTGATTACGCTGCAGAAGTCTTTATGGTGAGAACACAAAGCAGCTCTCGCGGTGGAGAAGGGCATTAAAAAAACTGATGGCTGAAAGCTGAAACCAGACAAACTTAAGTCACATCTCTAAATGGCAGGTAGTAAAATCAAGTGCACAGGCAAATGGCAGATTCCTCATCTCTTGATATCTCCCAATCCAGAGTGGGGAGCTTTTTAGAAGATATTCTTTAGCCAAACATAAATTGTGTGGCTGGGCAGAGGAAAATGGAAGCGCCTGTCAACACAGAAAACTTAGCAAAGCGTCTGCTAGTGCCTTCTGATTTGTGGCATCTGTGGGGTGCTGGGTGTCTTCAGCCTTGGTATTTGGGCAAAAAAATTCATTCTTCCCAAGGTCATTCTGAAGCAGAATCTGCTCTTCAGCTGCATGTTGCACTGCAGGCTCGACCAGCTGCTTAACCTTTGGCGTTTCCTGCTTAATTGGAAAAGGTGCAGGGAATAAATCTGGGGACACTGCAGAAAATGCCAATACTGCTTTTGCTTGTTCTAGATACTGCTAACAATGAAATTAGGATAAATGGTTTTGCCAGGCAACACCCTCATAGAGGCAAATCATCTACCTTCTTGATTTGTGAAGAGGTTGAAGCACATGATGTCAAGTAGGGGAGGAGGCACAGCCCTTATACGATGCTCCGTGCTGGCCAGAGGAGGTTGCTGGTAGGTGACTATGGCTTCTAAAATATTTTTGGTCCACAGGCAAGCAGTGCAAATTTGTATGTATTTATTTCCTCTCCAGGTGTGCTATTTCTGATCTGCCCTTTTCTCCCAACTCAAGGGATTTTTGTAATGCCCAGACTATGGGTAAAGTTTGACTAAAAGGTTTAAGTGAGTGATTTAGGAACTGATGTCCCATTTCTGATGGCATCACTGGTGCTTATGCCAATGTCTTACCCAGTTTCAGTGTTGACTCTGGCCACAGTGGTTTGCGAGTTTGCCTTTTTGGCAAAAGAGTTTCCTCCCCTTCTGTTCAAGGGAAACTTTTGGCAAAAAGAGACTGGAGGGAGAAAAGGCTGGAGAAACCTTTCTCCAGAATAATGAGAGGCGGTTTGTGAGATGCAGGAGTTGCTGTGCATCTCTGTCTGGAAGAGGAGGGAGGAATGAAGGATTTTTGTCATCTAGTCCTGTCTTCTTGCTCTCTAGAGTTTCTCCTTTTTTACTTTTTTATTTTTAATAAGAATATCCTTGTGTTATAGCTGTAAAAGCAATCAGGAACACTAGAAAACCACTCGCTCATAGAAAGCCAGCAGTGCAAAGCAGTGCATGTGGTGGTGCAGCTGAACGTGCCCGGTGTCAGCTGAATCGTCCCCAGTACAGTGCTCTGGTACTGCCTGTCTCCCACAGTGCTGCCTTTCCTTGTCTTTGGGCCCTTCCCCTTCTGCTTTATCCCATTAGCTCTGGATCAGGAGGGGGCTGATAGAAAGCAGGAAACACCTTGGGTTGCTCTAAAGCCTTGCTCCATCCCAAGCCTTCAGTTTGTTGCCAGATGTGGATGCATAGTCTTCTAGGTATGAATGTCTCCAGACGTGTCTCATTAGATTTGAGAAATAAGAGATTTTTATTTTTTTTTTTAAAACAGATGTTGCATAGTTGGGCAACGGGGTATTTTTAATTTGTTTCCTACGTTAATGTCATTTACTGCTTTGCCTCTGGTCGCCTGCCAAGGCTCTGGTAAGGACTAAACTAAAAGGGGCGGAAGGATGAGTGTTCTGAGAGAGCACACATGAAGGAGGGATGGGCATTGATGGATGTAGATGACTAAAAGATTGTTGGTGGAGGTGAATGTGAGACAACTTAAATGGACCATCAAGTCTGCCCGCAAGGCTATGGGATGCTCTCTGAGAGGAACCTAGAAACCCCATGAGAGGATCCAGTGAGCTGGAGAAGGTGAAGGTGCGTCAAAGGGAACAGTTCTGCAGTGGCTGGGAAAGTAGGTGAGGCTGTTTCATCAGGCTTTGTTTTATTGATGCCTATAATATTATTCTTGCCTGAAGGTTTGGATTTTGAAAGCACGTTAAAAATGTTTTACGTTTGTGTAACTTCCTGATTTATACAATGTGCTCCATGCATTGCTCTAGGCACACAAACAATCCACGCTGTAGTTAACGTTAACCCAGAACATGCATATTCCATCCTCGTAGCCCATGGGGACACGCATACACACACTGCACCATATGTGGGGGCAGCAGCTGGTACAGAGCCCTGGGGCCAGAACGTTTACCCAGTTGGAAACCTCATGATACCAGAGGAAAAGGGACTTTATAGCTGTATTTGTAGGAGAAATTTTGTCTTTGCATTTCAGTGTAGGTATAATTTGAGAAGTAGGATAGGAAGCATTTCTGATACCTTACTGATTTTTTTTTTAAAAGTGCCTGTTCACACCAAGATCCAAAGAAAAGTATTTTAGGTCAAGCAGCTTGCTGCACAAATAGCAACATTCCGTGTATTTTAGACAGGTTTTTACAGATATCCTTGTGTTTCCAAAGCAGTTGGGAAAGACTGGTTTTCTTTAATATTTGGGCATCCAAGTTCTGTAGAATCAGTAGCTGGGTCACTTCTTCTCCAGGGGTGGTACTCAAAACACTCATGGGTTTCTGTGGGTCAGAGTTTTGTTTCCTGAATCCGGGTTAATGGATGGGCATCTTTAAAGGATTTAGATAATTCTGCTTTGTTCAGAAAACTTGTGGCGGATGTGTTTCAGGATGAGTGCTGTATGTGGGATGGAATCTGGAGCCTCCTAACACTAGCTAAAGCAATTAATAGTAATGGTATTCATTACATGTTCATTACATAAGATGGTTTGTTCTGGGAAACAGGCTGTTGGAGAGGGAGGATGGAAATAGCAGCTCTTAATTTCAGAGGGCTGAGCCTCTGAAGACTGCACCCAGGAGGGACCAGAACCTACTTAATTCCCTTTGCGCTGTGGCTGAGGGCGGGTGTGAAGGGGGATAGTCCTCTCCAGGGTTTTCCACTGCTGGTGCCTTTCCAGGTGCCACCAGGGAACATTTTGGCTGTGCCCAGCTATTCCCTTGTGGCCTGTCTGGGAGGGCTCCTGCCTTCACAGCACCTCTGGTGTTCCCCAGCCTTTTCCTCCCCTCTGCTCCCTTGATGCTCACCAGGAGCTGCAGCGCTTCGCTGCTCCGCACCATCTGAGGCAGCAACATTTTTAGGAATTAGCAACAGGATTTAGGAACCGTTTTGAGGCATGGGCAGGCTGTACACCTCTGCTCTGCCTGTGGCTACTGCTCCTGTGCTCCCCAGCCGGGTACCTCCACGTACAGTCAGCTTGTGTGCCTGCGTCCACCTGCACTCGATGCATAATTAATTGGTACAAACGGTTGCAGCAGGTAGGGTGGTGTGTATGGGTTGGGTTTCTGCTGGGCCCTGGCTTGCTGGAGCACTGGGTTTGTTCCAGAGATGCCTGGGGTCTGCTGATGAAGCAGGACTGAGTAATGAAACACTCTAGGAGTGCAAAATACTGCCTGGCTGCCAGGTGCCAGCCTCATCTGAAAGACCTCCTCTGCTTCTCCTTGACTCTGTTGTGTCAAAAGTCTCTGGGAACAATAGCTGACTGTCTTCTCTCCCCTTCTGTTCCTAGATGGGGATGGTCGGAGACTGAAAGGAGCCATCCAAAGGAGCACAGAAACTGGGCTGGCTGTCGAAATGCCCAGCCGGACCATCCGTCAAGCCAGCCATGAGTCCATTGAGGACAGCATGAACAGCTATGGATCAGAGGGAAAGTAAGTCATTGCAAGGGAGCTGGGTAATCATTTGTGGGATGCACTGTTCCTCTTACACCTATTAATTTTTATCCAGCGTGATAGACGATGTGTTTGTCTCACTTGCCTGTGCTGCCCATTCAATTAGAGTAGAACGGATCTCTCTGCCTGCATACCTGGCACATACTCTAGCTGTTTATATACTTTTTTAGTGTCCTCATTATTCTGAGCTGAAGCATATACCCATTACTTTTAACTGCTTTGCCTTTAGAAGAATAATTCAGGGTGAATAGCTGAGTCTCATTACTGCTAATAAATTATAAGCCAGAAGTCTTTAATGTTGCACAATTGCTGTCCATCTTCCCTATTTCAAGATAGCCTTTTGACCTGAGAAGGGAAAAAAAATGCCAAGGTGATGTAAAGGATGCAAGTAGCAAAATAGTCATTCTTACATCAAAATACTTATTTCAAAGCCTGTGTATGCTTTTGGTAAGAAGCTTTCTTTTGTTTCATCTGAGTTACAGTGTCCTGAAAGAATGTATTCTAGACATGGTTTTCAACCCCAGGAAAAGTTATAACATGCTTTGCTGTGCTTAGGCTTTATACCACAATGTAAAGCAGGGGGTCCTTAGGCCATAACTTTGGGGGCTGACTTGTCTCCAAGTCTCATTTTTGTGTTTCCATTATTTGAAGCCATATATGGAGATTATAATCGTTTTATTAAGATGACCATTCATGGGAATCTTTAGGGGAAGAAAAAACAACGAGTATTTAAAAAAAAGGGGCAATATATACTATCAGATTGCGTGCTTCTAGCTATGAGGCCAAAATGTTTGTGTACCTAAACCATGCTCTGTTTAAGCCAAATACCACACTTGGCATCTCTCTGTGCACTCTGTAGTCCTGCGTGGTGTTCCCAGTACACTGTACTGCTAAAATGCTGTGATAGTCCAAAGGCGCTCTCAATTAATGTGATTCTGGTGTTAAATAAGTAACAGGCTGTAAATTAAGAGAGACTTTCTTTAGCTTTAGAAGTAGGCTAATCCTGGAAAGGCATCATAGATCTGTGCTGAAGGTTGGAAATAGTAATGAGGCACAGGCTGCGATAGCAATCTTGTCACTCCCAAGCTGTGATGTACCTTATCTCTTCTGTGAGCGGCTGTCTCCGGGGAAATATTCCTGCTACACCAGCACAGTCCTGTGGCTTGGAGTTCTGCCTCCTCTACGAGATGCAGAGGATTAGTGATTAAGTTCAATCCCTTGGCAATGTGGGGCAAGAATCTGCTTTCGTGCCAAGCCGAATTCTTTCCTTTTTATATTTACATAGCTTACCCTCCTGGGAAGGGTATAATTCTCTGAAAGGTCTGTGTCCTATCATTGCATACGCTGGTTGCTTTGATTGCGCTTTCCTGGAGAGAGAATATTTCTGCCAACAAAATATTGCACCCATACAAGTGCTGTTTTACCCTGAAGGCAGGCGGCATGTAGCTATCAGCTCAACAGAGAAAGAAAAATACTGTCTTACAATCCAAATGTCTTTATTAGAACAAGTCTAACGTTTGGTATTCCAACCTTGAACGCTGCCAGGACATCCTCGCCAGCCCCTCTGCCAGGGGTGGGATAGTTTCTCCTCTTCCTTCTCTGAAAAGTGTGATTAAGTGGTTCCTGGACACTTTGTTCCTAGGTGGGATAATTGATCTCCTCTGGAAAACCGGTGGGAATTGCAGCTGGCTGGCTGAGCTGGAAGTGATAAGCAAACATGGTTGAGAGTACAAAGAGCTGAGAAGGCTCTATTCTCTTGAAACATGGTGGGAGGGCAGTTTCTTTGCTTTCTTTTCCTGCAATAAAGAAAGGAATTGTTTGGGGAATAGCTTTGAGGAACAGAAATGTATTCTCCTAAATCAGATTTCTCTTGACCTCTCTCGTTTGCTGGAGCTGTGTTCTCAGGGAGGCGAAATGAAGATTCATATGTCTGTGTTAGCTGTGGCAAGTTGATTTTCTTTTTAATGCTGGGTTTCTGACTGATGCAGATACTCCTAGGTCAGAGACAGTTTTTACCAGTGACTGTCAAAAACCTGGTTTTCAGCAAAACAAGGTTGCCCTTAGTTCTTTCTACCCCTCCATCTCTTTGGGATCTTCACACAGGGAAGACAATGGATTCATCTTCCAAGAGGATTTGTTTTCCCAATTTCCATGTGTTTTTATAATCCTTTTCAATTTAAGGACTAAAAGGACAACTTCCAAACGCGGCACACTGAAACGATCCAAGATTTGGTGAAACTTTGCTGCAGAAGGTCTTAAAATACCTGCCGTTGGTCATACAAAGGTGCTTTCCAAGTGGTGCAGATGGACTGCTCCCATGTTTGCCAGGACCAGCTGGCTGTGCCCAGCTACAGCTGCTTGGTGCCAGTGCAAAGCATCCCAGTTGAAGAATTTTCTGTAGTGCATGAATTTGGGCAGTGCTGCTTGTCCTGTGAATACCAGAGTGCGTGAAATCCGGAGTGGTTTTTTTATGGAGAGGCTTATTCTGGAGGGATATACTTCTCAGGTATGCTGTGCCCTCCTTCAAGAAAATATTCCCTTTAGGGTTTTACCTGAAGATGAAGTGTACTGAAGATGAGCTGCTCTAAGGGATGTATCTCCTGGAATTTAAGCTCGAGTGCATGCCAGTGAGTGCTAACAATGTCAACACACTGCTCCATTTAATTTTTTGCCGTACAAAAAGTCCCCTGGCTGTATTACTCAGCTTTTATACTGCACAGTGGTTGTGCACCAGTGTAGGAAATTAATATAATAAACTCAATGTAAGACCTTCTAGAAGGAAAGGGTGGTGTTTATTCTAAACAAAGCTGTTTTCAGTCATTCACACTCCCAGGTTTCACTCGTTGGCGCTCTCCCCGCCCCGTGCAGGCACCAAGCCTGGTGCATCCAGGTGCTGTCACCGGGGTCCAGGGACACCATCTGTCACGCCTTCGCTATGTCTTCTGACTTGTTCTGCAGCACCAGGTGGCTCTTGGACTGTTCCTTACACTTTCTAGGAGTTAACCTGTTATTATGGGGTGATCTTTCATCTCGGGGTCTTGCTTTTTTCATTTTCCATAGATCTTAAGCCATGCTGCTTCCTTTTTGCTTTCTTCTCCGGGGCATCTTTATGGCAATAGCCTCCCTTTGGACAGGGTATGGAAGCGATGTGCTCTCTAACTTTGTCCTCCTCCTGTTGTCAGAGGACAGGTCTCCTGCTGACAGGTTGGTTGTGCTTTTGTACACACAAATGTTTCTATTCCTAATCATCCAGACCAGTTTTAGTCCTGGTTACAAATCTCTACAGCAGCGAGTGTTTTCTTCTGCGTATGTACTTCAGAATCTGCAAAAGAGGACAGTTACCTGCTGTAGCAGGTGCCCACCGGGTAGTCTCAGGACACCAAGATTACTGCAAGGATAAAATTCTGAATAGAGGAATAACTCACAATCAAACCCCTGAAATACAACAGAGATCTCTGGCTCCGTCCTTGCTCTTGCACAACCTACATCTTGTTTTGGCTGGGTTTTGCTGCAGCTGCACGAGACCATGTACAACATTCAGATTCTGGACTTACGTGTAACTTATTCCTGCCAACCACTTTTCTTTCTGAAAATGGAGCAGAAAGACAAAAATGGAGCTGGAACAAAAGACTGTTAGCTGCCATAGTCCCTAATAAGTGGTACTCGGCGGCTTTTTTATTCTTGCTGGCTACTGCTGAGATGATTAAGTTATGAAGAGCTAAGGTGATTTTTACCTTAGAAAAGCACAGCAGGTGATGACTCACAAAGATTTAGAGGATTGTTCTTGTACTGTCTGAGACGAGTCTGCCCGTCCAGCGAGGAAGCATCTTGTCATTAGCCATATCCTTTCTCCCTCCCCATTATGTGGGCAGCACCAGCCTGAGCCCTGCCTGAGGCCACCGTTGTGACAAGGGCTGGAGGCAGAACACAGCCTGGCAGTGGGCATCTCCTGCCTTTTGGCTTTGTTCTGTCTCCTGCCATTTCTGCAGGCTTGTACCAGTTCTCCCATCTATCCCTACAAGGACTTAGGCTGGAGAATTTGCCTGCCCTTCTCGGCTTCGCCATGGAGCGGTAACTGAAAGAAGGCTGGAGAAAATACTGACCTGGCTTGTGACCATATGGCCATGTGAAAACTCACTTTCCTTCACCAAAAATTATCCATCATCATTCAGGACTCACCAAAAGACTTGATTCCTAAACACACCATTCAGGAGATTCATGTTGTAGCTCTTCACTGAGTGAAGAAGAACTTCTCTTCTGGTGTCCAGAGCCAGGGGACTTCTAGACTCTTGTGTAACAAATTATCTTTAGGGGTCTCCTTTTATCCAAGTCCTTTTAAAGATGGAATGAATTGTGTTGTTGATACAGTTTAGCTGTAAGAAATCAAGCCTTTCGAGATGGAAACCGGGAAAGGCGTGAAGATTGTTTCTGCAATGCACCAAGAAATTAGTCAGCCTTTTCAGCACCAGCACATCCTTTTGTGATGTTAAGCTTGACCAGCAGAGCTCGGAGAGGATGCGACCCTGAGAGCTGTAGGTACAGCAGTAAATACAGTGAATCCCACCTTCAGCAACCTCTTGGGAACAGGCAGAATTGCTCTCTGAAGGCAGGTAGCGATCTCTTATTCAGTGCATCGGAGATGACTTGCGATTGCTAAAAATGGAGTTAGCCTGGTAAGGGAATGGGGGAGGTCTTTGTACATAATTCACTGTATAGTTTTTATAGCTCCGTTTAGGTGGCAGAATTCATACAGCAGAAGGAGTCGGATCCACGAGCGGAGTACAGGCTGTTACAGCACATAAGACGGCACGTCACGGTGCTAAAAATGTTACAGAAAGCGGAGTGGCCGGGAGAGGAGCGGAGCCTGTTGAGAGGCAGAGACAGGGACGTTGCCTGGCAGAGGAGAGGTGTGGGGTTGGGTTGGGTTTGGATCCTGCGGGGACAAATGCTCGTACAAAACCCTTCCAGCCAAAGCGAAGGCTCCTGCAGTGTTCACATCGACTGACAGGATGTGCCCAGTCCACTGACAACATACTCAGGTGCATATTGCATTAATAATTCCTCATGTGCACCATAAATATTTTAAAGGTAGGGACAGTGGATGTTAAATTAACCAGTTCTGCCTTCCTCCTTAGCTGATGGATGTCTACGTGGCTTTTGCGTGTAAGATGCGATTTAAAAGACCTTAACATGCAATATGGATGAGTGTGATTGATACACAGTACATTACTGCTCCCTGAAATTGAGTTCTGATGGGTTTTTTTTTTAAGGCTCAAATAAGATAACTGTCAAATATGTGATCAGTCTCAGAGGAGACTGTCCCCCCACCTTTCTTCTGGATGAAGGAAGTATGCGTTGCTGTCCCTGGTTTTTAAAAACAGAGCTGGAGAACTTAGGTACGCGTTAGAGTATAGCACATTTCTTTGTTCAGCAAGTCAAAGCGTTCGGTTGCATGGCTGTGTTTAGGCAACTTGCTCATTGATTGCAACTTTGTGAGCTAAGAGGACAAAAAAAAAGTCTTTTATAAAGTAGTTATGAGAACAGAACAATAATTTCTGAACCCTGGGCTCAAACATATCCCGTGTACGTACGAGGCACAGTGGAGCACCTCTGTAAGTGTCGCTTCCAAAGGCTTGAGTTGATGGCAAATAAGTGGTTGTGTGGATAGTGTGAATAAATCCATGAAAAGCACAAGACAAAATGTTATCTTCTGAAAATAGCTGTTGTCTGGGTGTGCCAGGGGGTGGCTGTGTTGAAGCACCGCTATCCCACCTGGCTGAATCCACAGCAGAGCAGCTCTGCAGAAGTCAAGATGTGCAAGTGTAATAGAGAGGCAGTAATGGGGATTTGGTCCAAGGGGGGGGACACACACAAAGTCTTCTCAGAGTGCCCCTCTTCTTGACAGAGCTCCTCAGCAAAAGGGGGTTACACCCAGCCTGTGAAGGGAGCAGGCGATGAAGACCTCGCTCTGCATTTCCAGTGTGTGGCCATTACGAGTTGGTACAATCCACACCGGTCACAAAGTCTTGTAAGACAGAATTTTAAAAAAGTACTGTATCGAGGACAAAAGAAAGGAAATAGGCTGGTCTGTGCTTGGAACTGATAACTCATGAGTGGTGGTGGGGACTAATGTGCAAAGAGGGGGGACTGGAAGGAGATTTGGAAGGAAAAAGTCAAGCAAAGCACAGGAATGAATGCTCTCGGGAGGGATTTTAAGAACAGGCTAGACAAGCAGCCGTCAGGGATGATGTAAATAAAGCTGCTCTGGCCCTGAGACCTGGGTGTGGGGTGGGTGACCCGTGGAGATGCCACCTTGCCATATTTCCTGCCAGTTTTGTAAGGTTTTGACAAGCTGATTCTGCAGACGCTTGCAGCAGCGTAATGGTATACCTGGCATGCAGAGTCCCAGAAGCAATTTAAAAATAGATTTAGAAAAGAGGTCAGACGAACTTCGCATGGACAGGAAAAGAAATTAATGATACATTTTCCCTAAATGTGTCTGTGCTGTTACACGCTTTGCATGCTAATGGGCAGGCAGCGACGAGCCTGAGCAGAGCCACGAATGCCGTATGAGAGGCATCAGCACGGGGGCTCTGCTTCTTTTTTTATGTCATTTTATAAGGAAACCAGCACTGTCCATGTAGGCATTCGAACCCTGATGGGTTTACAAGCCAGCTTTGAAAAGGCAGTTCTCCATTCGAATGTATCTGAGGAAAAATGACCTTGCCTTGAAGGAACCGACTGCTCGATGCTTTACACGTGGGGAGGGAGGACACAGATCTTTGCAACGGGCAATGCTGCTACCTTGAGAGAGCAGAGCAGCAAGCAGCTGGCAAAGAGCCTTTAAGCCACTCTTAAATTCCACTCCAGAGGACAGATTTCGTATGCCCTGACCTACAGCGTGCAGCGCAGGAGCACAGTCTTCAGAGATTGCTGCGCAGATTTGCTAAATAATCAGGATTATGAATGTTGCGTTTAAAAAGAAGAACATCTAGGCAATCTCAGCCCCAGTTTGAGCACACAGTTTTATTCTGCATATAAATGAGAAGCAAAAGAATTTTTTTTTAATTATTTTTTTTTCTTAAATGCAGTCACATTTTTCGTGTAGCGGGAATGGTGATGAGGTCCACGTTGTGCGTGGGGATGCCTGGGGCTGGGCTGTGAGCTCTGCTGGCCCTGTCACCTCCCAGCCCGGTGTCTGCGTGGTCTTGTCTCCCTCTCGCGGGTGTCCAGACGACTGCAACGGGAGCCAATGTCCCCTGCTGTCCCCAGGGGTGTCCCTGCTGCCCTGCCGCCACGCTAGCTGGCTGCTGTGCCAGGGACAGCTTGGGCTTAGAAATGGCTGTTTTATCCATGTGTCTGGAATGGGTTTTGCCGTTTGTGCTGAGCCTTGAAGTGGAAGTGGTGGCTCTGCAAATAAAATTAATGTTTGTGCAGGTTTCTGCTGATGCTTCTACGCATTTAGAGGGCTCAGAGATCCCAGTATCCAGGGGTCTCCAGAGTGTCATCCCGCTGCTACCCCTGCTCTGCTTCCTCACCTACAGCTGAGAGCTGTATTCTGTGGGTCCTTCGGCAAAATGTCCTTCATTTGTCCTTGGCACCCCGGAGGTGTCATTGCCCTCCCTGTACTCTCTCTGTGCCTTCAGGTCAATAACAGAATCACGTTCAACTTAAAACCAATTCCCTAGCAAAACCCCGTAATCTTTAACTTCATTAAAATCCTTCTCATTCAGCTGTGGCAAAACAGAGCCCATGAATCATGATTAGTGCAAGCAGAGGGCTGGAGAAGAGATAATTAATTTCTCTTTCCTGTTCAAAAGGCTGCGTTGCCCTCGCTCAGTGGAGGATTTGTGCCCTTTAGACAAAAGGCTGGTGAGTGGCCCCTGGTCATCTCCTCTGCGTGTGGCTCTTTGGCAGCACAGGAGGATCCTGCCACAGCCCCTCTCCCCAGAGCACTGCTGGTTCTGACAGTCACTATTTGCAAATCAGCTGCGAAAAGCTCCCGCTTTATTCCTCCAGCTATTTTTAGCACTTCTTTTTAGATGGCAATTTTAAAAAAATTAAAAAAAAAAGAGAGACATCTCGTATCGGTGATAACCAGGTTGTAGCGATTTCTCGCGGTTTCTCCCCTGAAGGGAGAGGTGTGTTTGGTGATGGGAGAGGAAGGGCTCTCCAGGCTTGCTCCAGCACGTGTGAAACCCATCTGCTGGCTGTCACCCGAGGTGGAGCCACCACCGTCACCTGCGGTGGATCCCTTCGGGAGCTCATCCAGCGTGTGGTGGCTCAGCTGGAGAGCCGGTGGCTGAATCAGGGGCAGGTGAGAAAAGGCTGGGTTTCTTCAGAGGTCAGGCAGGAGAAGGCTGCTGAGCGTGCAGCATGTGGCAGAGCGGCTGGGGAGGAACACCAGGGCTGCATTTAAAGACCTGAAAGAAGTCATGGTGCTCCCTGGAGCTTTTTTCCTCCCTCCTTCAGCTGCAGGAAAAGCCGGTGAGTGAATGGGGAGGTTCTGTCCCACCAATCTCAGAATCACACCATACACAGCCCCCTCACCTCAGCATCCCAGATTCTCCCCGAGCACTTGACAGACAGAGCTCACTGAGCTGGATTTGAGCATCCTAAATTTAGCCAATGCAGCTAAATGGTTCCTGCTGGTTTTAATTCACATTCATACTACATTTCTGCAGTTTTATTTTCCCTTCTCCTCTCCTCTCAAGGGAGACGCAATGGCTTTCTTGGAGGTAGCTTATGATTTTTCCAGATAGAAATTGTTTCCATTCCCGGGTTATTGGCAATACCCAAATATATGTCCAGGAATCAGTCAAAGCCAAGGAGCCTGATTTAGAGCTGCTGCTTCTAATGTCTAATAAAGCAGCCTTGCAAAAGGTCAGCCTCTGTGCAACATAGCAGCCGGTCCCACCAGCTAATGGCATAATCTATTAAAGAATTTATTCTCTACGTCTTCCCTTCCCGGTCAAATCTAACAAGAGCGGGGAACATTAGCTGTCTAACCTAATAGTGAGTTTCATATAGTGGTAGTAAACCTATTAACTGAGGCTGTTATCCAAACTGCCAGTGTCTTGACCTTGGCCTGCGTTTTCAAGTGGGCTTTTGCCGTTCCTCTCGACACCCACAAAGCAGCAGCAGCTTCATTGGAGAAGCAGCTCCATTGCTCTCCTTGGGAGGGTCCATGCTGATGTCCCTGCAGCAACGTCCTGCCCTCTCCCTGGAGTTTGCACTGAGGAGCATTCGTCATTTCGAGGTCATCCTCAGCCCTCTGACTTCTCCATCTGTATGGAGGTAACAGCAACCTTTGCTTTGGGGTAAACACTACCAGTCGTTGTTGGTTCACCTTTAGCCCAACAGCTCTTGTTCTTGTGCTCTTCAACATGGTTCTTCATGCTCTCCTGCTATTTTGCTGGCACTGATGTAGGCTGCAGCATCAGCTGCTCCCTTACCAGGTGCTTTTATTTCTTCCAGAGCTGCCCCAGCTGCTGGGCAGAGCCTTTGGGAGCAGTGTTTGCCCAAAGGAGGGTGAGCTGGTGTGCTAGAGCACGGGTGGTTTCTCTCCACGCACGTATCGAGCGCAGACAAATACTTGGCATCAGCCTTTGACGTGATTCACTCCCCAGCAGGTACGGGGAGGTGGTCCCCTGTGGCAGGTTTTGTGAATTATTTTGAGTATTCAGGGGCCAGAAGGGTGTCTCTTCTTTGCTGTCCTGCAGTGGGTGGAGTTTCTGTGGGTGTTTTCTCCCAGCTTTGTGTCCCCACTGCAGAAATGCAGCCGGACTTCACCCCGGAGAGGGATGTCTCCGAGCCCTGGTTCTGAGCATGCTACGGGCTCTCTCAGTGCTAGGCTTGACTCAGTCCTGGGCTTCCCCTCTGCCGTCCTGGTCCTCAGCATCTTGTTAATGAGCCCGAGCATCTGTTTGGAGCAAACGTTTCCCTGAAGGGCTGTGGGTTGTCTTGCCAGCTTGTTATTTACGTGCTCGTTCAGGTCACATACTCCCCAGGGTAGGAGTGAGACCCAGGCTCGGCCCATTTGTCTTCCACGAGTTGAGGAGAATAAAGAAAACATTTACCTTCTGGCTGATTCATCTCCTGCTGAATCTTATGTCTTCCTCTGTCAGGTCTCCTTTTTTCTTGAACTATTTTGGGTTCTCTAAGCACTAGTTTTCATCGGGTTTTGACTCTCTATGGGCAGCTCAAAACGCCTGAGCCAGCAGTCTCCGGGAGTCTCGCTGGTCCTCGTGTGCACCAGGACTCACTTTTTCCCTCCTTATACGGGCAAATCATGAGCCTGATAAAGCACTCCTGGCTCCGGGCTCCCCCTTTCCCTTTTTTCCCCATCACATGTCCCTGTCCCTGCAGATTTACCAGCCCTGGGGACGTCTCCGTGCAGTCTGTCCCCAGCAGCCTTGCTACACCCCCAGCATCTCTCCCTGGCTCCCGTGGGTGGGATGCTGCTCCCCACAGGGGTCTGTCCCATCGGGACCACCAGACACAGCTGGGTGGTGGGGCAGGAGTTGTGGACCCACAGGGTACCCCACGCTGCCTCTGCCCCCAGGATGGACGGTGGCACTGAGGATGTGCATCTGAGGAGTCGGTGATGCTGAAAACTGAGAAGAATCTTAAGTCTTCTCTGTAAATAATGCCAATTATAAATCCTACTGTTCCTGTTGTATCTCAAAATATCACCTGGAGTGTTTGTGCAAACGGTAAACGCAGGGTGAAGAAACAGCAAACCAGGGAAAATCCACCCTGTGCAGAGCTTGTCTTCCAGAACGCCAAGGCTCCCTCCTCCGTCATCCCTTTCCACAAAGGTGACATTTGTAAAGAGCTCAAGGGCAGGATTTTCCATGCTGGAGGCTCAGCAGCTCCCTGTGTAGCAGCAAAAACCAGGTTTCTCAGAGAGCAGGGTCAGTGCAGAGGGGGGGTGCGGTGCTACGTGGAAAATTCTGGCCATTTAATTCAGTGCCCCCCGTCACAGTGAGCTGAGCCACCCCGTGAACCTGGCACGAGGACATGTGCCAGTGACACGTCCTCTTCAGTCCCATGCGTGGCGAGATGCTGAGGTGTGTGTGCTGCCTTCCTCATTCCTCATAGGAATAAATAAATATTCCCATGGGGCTGAGACCGGGTCTGCAAATAGCTAATGAGAGCTGAAATCCCAACCTGAAATTAACACCCTTCCGGCTGAATGGGGTTTAAAAAAAATTCTTTTTTAAAAAACGTCTTTTAAATGTAACTGGCTTGCAGGGGGGAAATCAATGAATCTTTGTGGCTGACTCAGGCTGCGTGAGAGCCTGCGGTCCCCAGCCCACCCTGCAGGCAGGGGTCCTTCTCTGGCTTCGTTTCTACTGAACGTGCAGCCTCCTCGTGATATTCCTTTGTAAGAAATGAATACGGGGCAGCAGGGAGCTGTGTCATGATGTGGGTAATTGTCCCCTGCCAAGGACGTTTGGAAGAGTGCAGGAGGTTCCTAATTGTGCCTGACCTCGGTGTGCGGCAGCTTCCCTGGAGCAAAACCCAGCACGGTGGTGTGGGGACCCTGGCACAAAGCCCCTGACCTGTGTTTCAGCAGCTGGGTATGGTTTGGCAGATGCCTGCAGGACAAAAGTCATTGTCAAATGGTGGCATCAAGCCTCCTCCTTAAACATTCACAGCAAGCAGGGCAGCAAGGTTTCCCACAACCTGTGATAACAGCTGTGTAAATCAGAGTACAGCTGGGTAAACCTTGATTTGTATCAGTGTACCACTGGATTTGACCCTTTTGAGTTGCTTCACCCGTGTCCAGTGGGTGACCAGCACCTGTAGCCATGCCATAGACCAGCCTTAGGTGCCTGGTGAATAGATTTGGGGGCTGTGTCCCCATGTTTTGCTGCAGTGACTGTGGCAGAGTCATTGCTGGTGTTTCAGGATGTTGTCCCTGTAGCCTTGCACCAGTTTTCAGGTCCTCTTCATGATGGGTTCAGACCTGGTCGTGGAAGCAGGTATGAAAACTGCACAGTGGACGTGATGGGTGGTTCTGGTGTTGAGCAGTAAGGAGAGGGGTCTTCTTGTCAAGAAGGAGATGTATCGCTCTGTGTGTGTGTAAGAAATAAGTAGGGAATTGAGTCCCAATGGGATTGATGCCAGCACCCCTCATCTCACTTTTAACTCCTGCTCTAGAGATGTTATCCCCCCCCCAGAAATGAAGACTGGGAAGGGACAGCTACCAAGAGAGATCCTTGAAGCTGTGCTAGGAAGCTGCTTAGATTCTAATGCCATCTGCAGTAGGTGACAAGCTGCATATGAGCCTGAGATGGCAGAGATTTTCATTACAGACAATTAGTTATAGTTGAACAAGTATTAACCAGCTGGTCACTGCAACCATTACTGATTGGGGGGTTGGTTTTTTTTTACAAGTAAAGGGATTTTAAATGGATTCTTTGTAACTAAAGTGCCAGGAAATCTGGGAGTTTTGCAAGAGAAAAAGGCTTCTGCAGATGTCATTCATTTCAACGATATATTAAATCTGTTTCTTTAGTTACTGGATTGCTTTAAAATGCAAATTAACCACTTGCCAAAATCAATTTCTCTTGCAGCTTGAATTTCAGTGGAGTCCATCTGGCATCTGCTGGGCAGTTTAGTGACTTCCTGGGGAGCATGGGCCCTGCACAATTTGTTGGGCGTCAGACCTTGGCCACCACCTCCATGGGTAAGGCACGCAAAGATGTTAGGTAGCTTTAATTTAATCTTGAACAGACTGCTCCTACAAGCCACCTAATAATGTGTCCAGCATCTGCTGCTCTACCACTCCTCCGCTCCGTTTCTCTGTTAAATCAAGCAAGCTTGGCTGAAAGGTTTTGCTGCTCGCTGCCAATGCGGTGTTGGTAGGAGAGCACCAGCTTTATGCTTTCCTCTGTCAGATCCAAAAGGCACAGACTAAGTAAAGCACAGCTAAAATCCTCAAAATGCACCCTGTGCATCTTTGTGTTTTACTTGCTTTCTAAGGCCCACCAGGCTCTGTAAAGATTTTCTTATGGTCCACCATAATTGCATTTTCCAAAGCAGCCTGCAGCTCTAGGCACTCTAGTTTGGGAGAGGTGAGAGGGTGGCTGCCACTGAAGAGTGTGAGACTGAGTCACCCAAAGCCCTGTTAGAGGGGTGACATTAGAGATTGCTTTTGAAAATGTGGGCTTGAATCACTGCAGAACTGCTCCAGAATAACGCAGGAGGAGATCAGGCACTCGGGGCCTGCAGTTTGTTGCAGCTCGTAGCAGGAATGACATGAGGATTGTTCTTTTTTATAACGTTCTGGTTGCCCACGGGTATATCGTTTTGAAAGTCTTCTGTCTATTTTGACATTTTGGTTTAGGGGATGTGGAAATTGGCTTGCAAGAGCGAAATGGGCAGCTAGAAGTGGATATCATTCAGGCTCGAGGACTGACACCAAAACCCGGCTCCAAAACACTGCCAGGTAGTATGCTTTGACCTCCTAAAATAATCCACTGACCCCGGTCTCCTGCGGTGCTTGTGAATAGGAAAAAAATTAATTCCGCTTGGCTTCTGCAGAACTAAGCAGTCTGTATGCAGTATTCAAAATAAGGCTGGTTGAGCAAATCTTTTCACTGCCGTAAATGCCTTCTTTAGAAATACCTGAGACGTGGCACTCTGTCTTTTCTAAAGTGAGCATGAAGTTTTTTTTCATGTTTGACCATATTTATTTTTTCCAGCTGCTTACATCAAAGCTTACCTGCTAGAGAATGGCGTGTGCATTGCGAAAAAGAAGACAAAAGTGGCTCGCAAATCATTAGATCCTTTGTACAATCAGGTGTTACTGTTTGCTGAGAGCCCACAGGGCAAAGTATTACAGGTAAGATGTCTCAGGTCTGCCCATCTCTCTCTTCCACCTTTGCTGGAAGATACTAGGTTTGGCTCTGGATAATTAAAGTAGATGAGAGAAAGCCAATGCTTTCATATTGAACCAAATACACTCAATCTGAACATAAAAAATGGAAAGGAAAACCTTTTTTTCATACTCAAACAGATTATTGTTTGACACCCTGTCAGGTAACGTTAGTGCCTAACAGGAAAAGGATGATTTTTATTTTTTTGATTCTTTTTCCCCCACCCAGTGAGGAGGCAGGTAGTACCTATAGATGCTAAGCAGTCTTGCAGTGTAGGTTGTCTTCTGTGTTTATATCCATTCAGAGCACTCTGCTTGGGCCATCACCCAGTCACATACCCTACCTTTTTCTACTTCTTTTCTTTTACTGCCATGCATTTTCTGCCGTGCTCATATGTTTCTGCACCTATGTTTCCAGAGCAAAGAGTGATTTGCATTGTTAATTCATACCCAAATCATTTCCATCCAATAAAGCCTGGCTACAATCCACTGGTAATACTGATGTAATTAATCCAGGAGTTTCTGTTGCTTACCTCCACTGGCATATGAATTGCCAGCTGAGTTGATGATCCTTCTCATCACTGAACTCTACCTCGTTTACCTCGATTAGAACCATTTTCCCCTGTTGCAATAAGAATGCACGTTTTTGACTGAAACGGGCTGGGACCTGGCTTGGTCTGCTCTTCCCTTGCATGGGTTTCTTACCTGCTGCCTTGCTGCCAGGAAAGGCACTTATTCCAAGAGAATAAAATGAGGAGCTTGGCTCTTTGCCAGCCGCCGTGCCACCAGACCAACCTTCTGCAGTGGCTTGCTCCATCTCATGCTGACCTAGAGCGTTAATTTTTGTCTTTTAATTGGCATTCGTCGTCTCTCCTACCTCGTTTTACAGAAAATTGTAACGTTCTGGTTATTTGGAGCCTAGGGAAAGAAGCTGCCAGGGTTAGCCACAGATCACTAGTTCACCATCATAACCCATCGTCCTCATCCTCTCCTCTTCAGAACACGGACTCGCTCTGGAGTCAGTCGTCACCTTTGTCTTGAGCCACGTAGGGCCACCTGGCCACCTGCAGACCTCCAGCATGCCTAAGCCCATGACCCTCACTACATCTGTTGTTCCACCCACTGGTCTCCATCGTGTCGTAAGTGTGATTCAGCTTTCCCTGTTCGCCTGCCAGCTCTCTTTCATTAGACCTTCCTCTGCGTGTGCGAGCCGTTCTCGGCAGTCTGTTCTGCTTCCCCTGCATGCCACTCCACGTGTGTCCCCTGCGTCACTGTCCCGCTTGCCAGCGCTTGGCTCCTGCCCTTTCTCCAGGTGAGTGGCCGTCCCTTGTCTCCATCTGCCCTGTGTCATGAGCTCCGAGCGCAGAAGTGAAGACGTGCTCTTTTTCTCAGAACGTTGGCTCTTGACCCGAGCTATTGCCCACCTATTTTTTAATTTTTTTTTGGTGTATTTTTCCAGATCAGGAGCCCTTCCTGCTCCTTTCCCACAGGTCACCTTTTGCTGTTTCCAAGGCCCGCTTTCGTGCCAGGGCCAGCTTTCACCTGCAGGTGTTGGAGCTGCAGCTCCAGGGATGCTTTGTCCATGCACTGTCCCTGCCCAGCAGGTAGAACAGCAGAATGGTGTCTAATCCACATGTGCATTCACTTCTTTTCTGGGGGTGGGAGGGAAGTCTGATAACATTACGATTTGTAAAACTGCTTAAAAAAAAAGAAGTAAAAATCATCAGCCAGAGCTTCACGTGTCCAGATTGGTAGCATAAACCTTTCTGCTCTTCTCAGATTATAGTAAAGCCCTGGGAAGTTGGATGAATAGAAGGAAGGATTGGTCAGATTTGTGCTTCCCAATCACGTGTGGAAGTTGGAGGATTAACTGTGTTCCCCCTCTTGTTCCTAAGGTGATAGTGTGGGGAAACTATGGACGGATGGAACGCAAGCACTTCATGGGAGTCGCCAGGGTCCTCCTGGAAGAACTGGATTTGTCCACTTTAGCAATTGGCTGGTACAAGCTCTTCCCAACCTCCTCCATGGTGGATCCCACTACGGGCCCGCTCCTGCGTCAGTCCTCGCAGCTTTCCCTGGAGAGCACAGTGGGACCCTGCTGTGACAGGTCTTAGTGAGTGAGGAAGGGGGAACTGCTTTTGTTTTTTAAACATGCTGTCAAGGTTTTGTTTGCTGGAACTCTGACCTCAAGCGCAATGCATGTTCAATCAGTTCTTGTGGAGCTGGAAGAGGAGGATAAACCAGTGACCTTAGACAGAAGACGAGGGGGAGGGTGCTCTGCCCTCTCCGTCCGAGGAGGAGGTGCCGTGGGGCATGAGTCCTAGTTGTCAAATTAGACATACACCTCTTGTTTCACTTCTCTCGCTGTCATTCTTGGACCTTTGTTTCAGATCAGTATTAACCCTGGAAAGTTGCAGCATTTGAAAGAATTTGGGGGGAGTAAGGAAGGAATTTTTCTTGACTGTGCGTCTTAGAAATTTCTAATACGGATTCTTTCACGAGAAAGTACCTGAAAAATTCAGAGGCTGATATCTGACCTAAAAAGAGCAGAAGTAGAAAGTTTAAGAGGAAGCGTTAGGATTTCATAAGGCCTTTCTTCTTGAAAGGCAGAAAAAGAAAGAAACCTGCAACTCTTTCTTTAGATTCAGTTCCCCATCGCTGAGCCACGTGAACTGTAACGGTGTCGTTGCTGTGTTTTCAAACTGTGCCAAATTACCAGCAAGTGTCTTTCCTGCATTACTTGTCTAACACTGCTGATGAAGCATCCTTGGTGGGAGAATGAGTAGCGCCTACTTAGACCAGACAGTTTGAACAGAGTTGGGGTTTAGCTGGCTAATTAATTGCAATTTTGCTCAGTAAAAAAAAAAAAAAACCAACCAAAAACCCAACCGCTAGAAGTGGGAGCTGAACACCAGACGTGCAGCTTGAGGTATGTTTTGAATTGTCAGATACAACGTTCTGCAATTTACTGACTCCCTTCCTTGTCGCTGTGCATCCTTCAGTCACAGTGTCTTCTGTCCCCTGCTTTTCTTCCATCTCCTTTGTACTGGTACATATCTGCTGGAGATGCTCTCCTTCCCAGTGTGCTATGGACTGACCTGAAACAGGACTGTTTGATTCTGCCACGGGAGAGGAGATTGAGGTTTCTGGGGGTGCAGAAGAAAGAAACCTCAGTTTGTCATCTGAGGAGAAGGTGCTGGGGAGCGTGTCACCTTCCTGGTGGGGAGAAGGGTGCTTTAGGCAGTCCCAGTAGTCCACAAACATTGTCAAGTGTCCTGCAAGAGGAGATGCGATCCCCAAAGTCTGGAGAGGTAGTGGGTGAGGAATCTGAAGACGCAGTGGTCACAGCATGTATATTTTGTTAATTAAAGTGCAACGCTAGTTGTAAACGAGTCATGTAGATGGAGCCAGTAAAGCACATTCTCTGGGCTGCTGAGCTGCCGTGGCTGTTGGCAGCAGAGTCACGTGCTGGAGTAAGTGTGCTAGATCCTTCAGACAATTAAAAACATATTATCCAAAATCACAGAGAATCTCCAAAGATTTTCTGGTGATAAGACCTCTTTTGGCTAGGTTTTGTCTTAGTTCCCGATGAGGATTTGATGACTGCTGTCTCAGAAGGAGCTTTTGGAGATGTTTTACTTTGTGATTTAAAAGTGAAGGTCCCATGTCACGTTTAGGAATGAGCAGATTTGTGACCTGTGGTAGAGGCATTCTGAGCATTTATTTCTGCATGTGGACCTCAGCTTCGTTAGAATAAAAGCATGAGCGTTGAGTGGATGGTAAAAGCAGTTGCTTTTGGTCCTAGCTTGTCTATGGCATTTTAAATTATTTTGAGATAAATTACAGGATAGATGCAAAAATAATAGGCCTTACAATAATCTCTGTAAAAAATTATATAATATAAAGGAGAGGGAAGGAGGATAAGGGACATAGAATGAATAGTTTTTTGAGTCTTCAGTGGCAAAAGCCTCAACATTTCAGAGAAATCTCTTAATTTCCTTGATCAAATATGTCTCTGGCCTCTCACTAATTATTTTTTCTAATCGTATTAGACAATTTCTATATATTAGCTGAAGAAAGTTTGTTGCATGCTGGTCAAACTATGTTGTGGCTCTCTCTTTTATTTTTATATTTTTAAAAAAAAGCACATTTACTTGTAATTCAAGTCAGCATCTTTTCCTCTTGGTATGTAGTGAGTACTAGGCAATATTGTATAATATATGTATGAACTAGAATAGATTAGGTAGATTTAGTGGTTTGTAGCACTGGATCTTTTAATAACTATGTCTTTCAAAGGACCGTGGGGAGCTCCGGGTGCATCCCAGACCTGGCAGCTGAGTAACAGGGCTTCTGTCTTAAGTTACGCCGAAACCTTTCTGTTGGTACTCAGTTTGGACATTACCTACCAGTAATAGCAAGTTAATTGGGTTTCTGGGGCCAATAAGACGAATGCAACACTTTTGCAGTCTTTAATGGGGTGCAGGAGACTATATAGGCCAAAAAGATTCCCCTCAAAGCCTTTGTTTAATGACTGTGCATTGAAAGGCTCGGGTCCTGCTCGCCTGGCAAATGTCTCTATATCCTGCCCCTCCAAAAGCTCTGCAAGCTCCACGATGATCAGTTCAGTTACTTAACACTGAGGACTATCGTCCGTATGGTTTTAATCACGTTAAAAGGTCACTTTCCGGGTAAAAAAAAAAAGTTACAGTTCTACTTGTGTTATTTTTGTTAACATCTCACATTCTGAAATTTGGAGGCAGCTTTAACAGTCTGCTCCATCCTGTTTTCTTCTGCATTTTTCCCATGGTTGGTCGTAGTCCAGTGGTTCTCGCTTTTGTTTTCTACTCACTTCCAAGTCCTGTTTCTCCCCAGTAAGTGAACGCTGCAACCCCTGGCTGCCACACACAGCAAAGTCAGGCGAGCTGGCGAGTGCAAGCCATCTTCCTTCCTAAAGCAGAGTCAGAGGAGCCCTGCTGAGAGTGCCTGTGGGGCACAGAGCGAGGCCAGCAGAGCTGCAGGGTACCTGCAGTCTGAATTCCTGCATCACTCGTGCCCATGTTTCCTGCACTGACCGTGGTTTATTAGAGTTTAAGAAGAACTCTTGTACTTCTCCGTTAATTTAAAGGCTCCCAGTATAGCATCCAAGGCAAGTCGCAGGCTCGGAATAGCTTATTTTTATAAAGCCTAACCTTTTGTGGGATTTTTCCCCCCAAATTTGACTTGCCAGTTTCTGTCTAAGGTGATGTGATAGGACAGCTGGGGTTACCAGCGCGGTCGTGTAAAAAGCAGTTTGTTAGAGCCACGAGCAGCTGAAAACTGAACTTGGGTCCTCTTTGCAAGTCCTGGCTGAGTTTTTTTCCTGTGTCTGAGTCTAGCTGTTAGTTACAGTCAGGGAGGGGGAGAGAAGGGAGAGCAGGAGACTGAAAAAAGAAACAGGCTTCATCGTATTTTTGGTCTGTGAGCAATGCTGGGGGATGAAACTGGGGAGAGAGAAACACCTGCCCAGCTCACGGTCAATTCTCTGTTCCTTGTGCATGAAATACTACATTGGAATGGTAATGGCAGGATTGCTTGCCAAAAAAACGGGAGAGCTGGTGCCTAAGTGTTACCTGCATCATTATTGCTGTGGAAAACAAAGAAATGCTGATGCTGAGAGCAGAATGATCTCTCCCCAGTGGAATCCCCTGCACGCGGGGAGGGCAGAGCATGGGAACCGTGCCTCGCACGCTGCTTTGTCCCGTTCGTGGTCTGAGCAAAAAGCAGCCGTCGCCGTGGTTAGTCCTGGTTTATTCAGGCAAAAAATGTGGTATTTTCCCAGTCCCTTGGTGTTGCTGTCCCTTTGCCCCAGCACAGCTTGGGATGCCACAGAGCCAACACAAGGTCCTCACTCCGCATTTCAATCCTTGGGCCCTGGTCCCGCAGCTGCGTGGAGCATCCCTTTGGCACCACGGGGGGACCTGTGTGTCCACGGGCAGGGTAAGGGCCGGGTGAGTTTATTGTTCAGCCAAGTACATCTCCACTTCTTGGCCGTGGATTGTTTCAAAGGACATTGCAGAATTATTTGCTTTGAATGAAAATAGCTATTTAGTGTTTCTAGCTACCGGAGCCTTTATCAACGTACTGTTCTAAATTAGCAGGTCTTCTGGAATATGAATATCACAAGTTCCTGTAAAGGAGCTATTTTTAAGATGTTGAGGCAGTTAACAGAATCTCAACCTAAGCATGTTTAGTAACGTTTAGACAGCAAGACAACTTTTTTATGAAATTCATTTTAAGTTAGTTTATTACATGCTGTTGGTAATATTTTAAAACAGGAAAAATATTTTTCTTTAAAGACAAAATGCTGTATGTTTTTTAACAGATGACATAATTTAGTGTTTTCAAAAACGTTCAATGTTCTTGGTATGAAGTTTTCTCATTCTTTTGATTTCTGTGTTCCTTGTTATATTTTAACAACTTTTTTTTTCCAAAAGAAAAGAGGCATATGTAAATAAACACCAGAAAAGAGTCCTATAAGAAATTCTGTTCAAACTGGCCATAAAATTATTAGTAAATATTTGTTCTCGTTCATTAACTCTCAGCTACTATTCAAGCCTTTGTTGAAAGAATTGATGTTGTATTTTCAAGATGAGAACTACTTAGCTAGTTTTGTCATAATCCTGTACTCTGTATAAAAATCTTTTTATAAAGAAAGTCTAATAGGCTAACAAGCAATAATATATTCCATTTGGTGTGCACAGATTGTGACTTGCAGGCTGTAGTACATATTGTTGATACAGTTTATAATTGTCTTTAATCTCAACGCCGTCACTTTTGAAAGCGATCCATATTAACTTTGGTTGTAAAAAAAAAACGAAGACTGGGCCGTTGCCTTGTGAGATACATTCATCCTATAGACTTCTCTGTGAGTGTATGTGCCCATCGACATGAAATCTCTCTTAGGTGAAGAACGAAACAGCTGTAGGTGACTTCATGCTACAGAGGTAAAGAAGGTAGTTTCGCTATAAACTTCATGACTGTTTCAATCTCCCTGTTTTTCTTAGGCTCTCTAGTGTTTGTAACTCGATGAGAACGGTTCCCACTGCCACTGTAGCCCTGATAAAGCAAAAAAAAGCCTTTGCACTCTGGGGCCACACGAGTTCTGCCTGACAGCTGCCTATTTTCCTCGAGACACCAGGGGCAAGCTAAAGGGAGGGGTGTTTTTTTTTTCAGAGCAGCAGGTTGAGCTGCTCTTCTTTCAAGGCTCTGTGGGTTTATTTTGTCCTCTTCATAGGTGGTATTTGTCCACTGCGTTAGAAAATTCCACCCAAGGCAGAGAGATTGCGCCTTCACAGAGGTTCAGGGGGGGGCCTGACATGTAAAGCAGGAACAGGCTGTTCTGTGCTGTTCTTCAGAAGTTGGCTAACGCCGGGCTCACCTAAAGATTTTTCCAAAGTGGCAGGATCAGGATATTGGATTTTAAGTCAGCTCTGTGGTTGACGCAGCGCATAAAATAAACCGGCTTCCAAACAGCATCCCGGTTCATTGCCTGTGGATTTCTCGCAACGTTTCCCCAGAGGAAAAAATCTCCCTGTTGTTCTCGAGGTTGTGGGTTCACTGGCCATGCAGGCAGCAGGTCGCTGACCCGGGGACCCCAGGAGCCCCGAGGAATGATAAAATAATTCACATTTTTTTGGTGAAATGCTTTGAGGAGAAAAAGAGACGTGTAAATGCAAAGTGCCGTCAGTAGAGAAATCCGGGGCGTATCGAGACCTGGAGCAAGCATCTAAAATGAATTTTTTTTTCACTTGCAGCCACCAAATTTGAGCCAAAAAAGTTAGAAAAGAGGCTGATCAGTGAAAGCATTTTCCCCTTTAATCCAGAGCAGAGCTGGCAAGGCATGTATGTTCATGGATGTCCATAGGTGTGCATCTGTGCTAATGTCTACAGGCATGCGGCGTGCAGTAGTGCTTTGGAAAATGCCAGGTTCCCTTAGGGAGGGGAAATCCTTAGGGAGAGCCCCCTCTGAAGGGGCTGCCTGGTTGTACAATCCGTGTCTCCTTCCCTTGTACGAGCCCTTTTGCCCACCCAAGACCCCTCAGCCACGTCTGTGGGACCCTGGTAGAACCCAGCGTGGCAGAGACCCCGAGCTGGGCTCCTTCTGCACCCTGCCTGGATCTGATGGGCTGTGAACGTGGTAATTCCCCCGGGGAACGTGCGATTAGGTATTCCCAAAACATGGCTAACGAGTCTTCAGCTCGCACTGCCAGAGTCCCCTCTGCTCAGTGACCAACGTCCCGGTGGCCAAGCAGCCGCAGGTCCATCCCTGGCCCCAGGCACTCACCCACCACAGCAGCATCAGGCTCCTTCCTGGGGAACCTCACACTCTTCTCATGGCGTAGACACCCTTCTGCCCTCCTGGCCCTCTGGTAGCTGCTCTCACCCCGGGGGAGGAGAGGAACCGAGGAGCGTTTCTTGTAGCTTCTGGTTCTTTGCACTTGAGCGGCTGAACCAGAGCAGGAGCCAGCACCAGCCCTTCACAGAGCACCAGCAAACGGAGGCTACGACCTAATGATTTGCCCTTCGTGACTTTCCGGTAGCCAAAATGGCAACCACTGCCGGGCAGCAGACAGCCTTTGCATTTACACTGGGCACCTCGCGTGGGCTTCGGACCCTGGGGAGGAAAGGGCTCAGTCCTGCTGAGAGGGTGCGTGGGCAGAGTGAGCTCTGCTCGCTGAGCGGTGACAGGGACAGAAGCCACCCGAGGGAAGAATGGAGGCACACCTGCTGCTGAAGCCATGCCCACAAGCTTCCCAGGAGCTCGGGATAGCTTGGGATAGCTTGGGATAGCTGCCCCCCGGGGCTCCACATCCCACTAACCACCAGCCTGGAACTTTAAATCTGGCAGCAGGTTTTTGTTTTTTTGTTTTTTTTTTCTTTGGGGCTGTTGCTCCTTACCCAGTGCTGCTCACTGGTCTCTGCTTTGGTGATTCCATCCCCTCGCCCTGGAGCTGGTTTTGGCTTTGTTTGGAGCAAGGAAGAGCAAGGTTTGGAGAGTGAATCCAAGGCCCCTTCCCCCAGCCTCACCGCACCGAGCTCTCCTTCCTCCTGCTCCCTGTGCTGGCTGGAAAGGGCATCCCAGGGATGCAGTGCCTCACCCGCTCCCCCCTCCGCAGCACTGCCATGGCCTGCCACCCTCCTGGGATGCCAGTGTCCCTGTTTTGTGACAGCCCTGCATTCAGGCCACAGGGGGTCCTTCCTTTCCCATCCTTGGTAGGAGCTGGGTGTCTTCTGCAGGGGCTCGGCGAAGGCGGGGAGCTGGCTCTGTGCCGGCCGGGGAGAAGGGGAGCTCCCAGCAAGCTTTCCTCCAGCTTCCCTTTGCTTTCCCTTGCGCTGCTCCTTAGGTGGGTTCTCCCTTCCCTCTCCATCCGAGGCCTTATTCCAACCCGAGGGGACCGAGCCCACCTGCAGCATCTCCATCCCGCGGGGAGCCCCGGGGCCCTGCTGCAGAGCTGGCCTCTGCTCGGGGATGGAGCCACCACCTCCAGCCCATCCACGCTCTCTCCTCCCCAGTGCCAGCGTCCCAGTGCTCTGCCCTGGACCCTGGAGCCTGACCACGGTAGGGACATCTGCTTTCACAGGGTTAAACATTTTTACTTCACTAATTGCTCCAGGAAAACCCATAGCTTTGCAGGGGCACCACCACGAGGCTGCTCCCCTTCCTCTTGCCTTTCCGTAGGAGTGGGGGGCAGCTGATCTGCTCTGGTTTTTTGGCCTCTGTAACCCCCTCCAAAACTTTTTGGAGGTTTTTTAACGTCCTCCAGCGAGATGTGATCTCCGTGGAGCCGGAGGGAACACAGGCAATAGAGCCGGGCAGGCTGCTTGCCACCCTGGGCGAGTGGCTTGTGAGGTGCGTGGGCTGCCTTGGGTGGAAGGAGGGAGGCCGGGCCGGCAGCGCCGGAGGGACACCGGCCGCTGCTCTGTCGTCGGGAGAGGATTCTGCTGTACTTTTTTCCTGTCTGTAGGTTTTATTCAGACAATATGTAATGATTGAGTGATTTACAATTCAGTGTTAAGCTAATGAAAACGTTGATAATGGTGATAATAAAACCTTTCTCTTTTTTTTTTTTTTTTTTCCCTGCGGTGTGTTGGTGGGTTTTTGTGGAGTGTCTCTGCCTCTTACCTTCTACCCACGATTTCAGCTGGGCCATCCCTTCTCCCTGTGCCTGAAGGGAATGAGAGGAGTCAGCCTGGTGCATCCCAGTGCCGTCCCAGGCTCCTTCCCAGTGCTCTCCCAGTGAAGGGCCCTCCCTCTCTGCATCACCCCCAGCTCCAGACCTGCATTTCCCTGTGCCGATTCCAGATGTAACGTGGCTGTGGGCACCTCCAGGCACGGAGCTGAGCCTGCTCCCAGCCTCTGCTCTGCTCAATACCCCAATCAAAAGCCTGCTCCTGCTGTTTTCTTCCCAAGATCCTTCATGGTCAACACTGGCCACT